>BDMV01000011.1:12163238-12193974 GCA_008326285.1 Oryza officinalis
AGGTGAAAAGTTTAGAAACTTGGCGAATAAACACATTCCTCACCTTGTTTGGCACAACCTTTAGATAAGCGATGCGTTTTAGGGCAATGTCCTTAAAGTTTCGATGGAAATAACACTACAACAAGTGAATCTGGTCCATTGAGGGCCCTTCTACACCGAGCACGTCAGGTTTAGGAAGTAATTTGTGGTAGTGTGGCAGGGAAAGAACGACATTGGACAGGCTAAAAAACTCTCTTCAAATTCCATGTTGTCATTCATTTCCATCATAACGGATGTCGTTTCGACTGATATATGGCAACGGAGACATTCTGCAAGGCCCTGGAGTAGCACTCATGCGTGCTACGTCATGGAGCATGCAACCTTTTCAGGTGAAAAGTTTAGAAACTAGGCGAATAAACACATTCCTCACCTTGTTTGGCACAACCTTTAGATAAGCGATGCGTTTTAGGGCAACGTCCTTGAAGTTTCGATGGAAATAACCCTACAACAAGTGAATCTGGTCTGTTGAGGGCCCTTCGACAACGAGCACGTCAGGTTTAGGAAGTAATTTGTGGTAGTGTGGCAGGGAAAGAACGACATTGGATGGGCTAAAAAACACTCCTCAAATTCCATATTGTCATGCATTTCCATCATAACGGATGTAGTTTCCACTGATATCTGGCAATGGAGATATTCTGCAGGGCCCTTGAGTGGCACTCATGCGTGCTACGTCATGGAGCAAGCAACCTTTTCAGGTGAACAGTTTAGAAACTTGGCGAATAAACACATTCCTCACCTTGTTTGACATAACTTTTGAATAAGCGATGCGTTTTTGGGCAATGTCCTTAAAGTTTCGATGGAAATAACCTACAATAAGTGAATCTGGTCCATTGAGGGCCCTTCTACACAGAGCACGTCAGGTTCTGGAACTAATTTGTGGTAGCGTCACAGGGAAAGAATAACATTGGAAGAGCTAAAAAATTCTCTTCAAATACCATGTTGTCATGCATTTCCATCATAACGGATGTCGTTTCGACTGATATCTGGCAACGGAGACATTCTACAAGGCCCTGGGGTGGCACTCATGCGCTCTACGTCATGGAGCATGCAAACTTTTCAGGTGAAAACTTTAGAAACTTGGCGAATAAACACATTCCTCACCTTGTTTGGCACAACCTTTAGATAAGCGATGCGTTTTAGGGCAATGTCGTTAAAGTTTCGATGGAAATAACCCTACAACAAGTGAATCTGGTCCGTTGAGGGCCCTTCTACACCGAGCACATCAGGTTTAGGAAGAAATTTGTGGAAATGTGGCAGGGAAAGAACAACATTGGACGGGCTAAAAAACTCTCTTCAAACTCCATGTTGTCATGCATTTTCATCATAACGGATGTCGTTTCCATAGATATAGGGCAACGGAGATATTCTACAAGGCCCTTGAGTGGCACTCATGCGTGCTACATCATGGAGCATGCAACCTTTTGAGGTGAAAAGTTTAGAAACTTGGCGAATAAACATATACCTCACCTTGTTTGGCACAACCTTTAGATAAGCGATGCGTTTTAGAGCAATGTCCTTAAAGTTTCGATGGAAATAACCCTACAACAAGTGAATCTGGTCCATTGAGGGCCCTTCTACACCGAGCACGTCAGGTTTAGGAAGTAATTTGTGGTAGTGTGGCAGGGAAAGAACGACATTGGACGGGCTAAAAAACCCACTTCAAATTCCATGTTGTCATGCATTTCCATCATAACGGATGTCGTTTCGACTGATATCTGGCAACGAAGACATTCTACAAGGCCGTGGAGTGGCACTCATGCATGCTACGTCATGGAGCATGCAACCTTTTCTGGTGAAAAGTTTAGAAACATGGCGAATAAACACATTCTTCACCTTGTTTGGCACAACCTTTAGATAAGCGATGCGTTTTAGGGCAATGTCCTTAAAGTTTCGATGGAAATAACCCTACAACAAGTGAATCTGGTCCATTGAGGGCCCTTCTACACCAAGCACGTCAGGTTTAGGAAGTAATTTGTGGTAGTGTGGCAGGGAAAGAACGACATTGGACGGGCTAAAAAACTCTCTTCAAATTCCATGTTGTCATGCATTTCCATCATAACGGATGTCATTTCGACTGATATTTGGCAACGGAGACATTCCGCAAGGCCCTACAGTGGCACTCATGTGTGCTACGTCTTGGAGCATGCAACCTTTTCATGTGAAAAGTTTAGAAACTTGGCGAATAAACACATTCCTCACCTTGTTTGGCACAACCTTTAGATAAGCGATGCGTTTTAGGGCAATGTCCTTAAAGTTTCGATGGAAATAACCCTACAACAAGTGAATCTGGTCCATTGAGGGCCCTTCTACACCGAGCACGTCAGGTTTAGGAAGTAATTTGTGGTAGTGTGGCAGGGAAAGAACGACATTGGACGGGCTAAAAAACTCTCTTCAAATTCCATGTTGTCATTCATTTCCATCATAACGGACGTCGTTTCGACTGATATATGGCAGCGGAGACATTCTGCAAGGCCCTGGGGTAGCACTCATGCGTGCTACGTCATGGAGCATGCAACCTTTTCAGGTGAATAGTTTAGAAACTAGGCGAATAAACACATTCCTCACCTTGTTTGGCACAACCTTTAGATAAGCGATGCGTTTTAGGGCAACGTCCTTAAAGTTTCGATGGAAATAACCCTACAACAAGTGAATCTGGTCCGTTGAGGGCCCTTCGACACCGAGCACGTCAGGTTTAGGAAGTAATTTGTGGTAGTGTGGCAGGGAAAGAACGACATTGGATGGGCTAAAAAACACTCCTCAAATTCCATATTGTCATGCATTTCCATCATAACGGATGTAGTTTCCACTGATATCTGGCAACGGAGATATTCTACAAGGCCCTTGAGTGGCACTCATGCGTGCTACATCATTGTGCAAGCAACCTTTTCAGGTGAACAGTTTAGAAACTTGGCGAATAAACACATTCCTCACCTTGTTTGACATAACTTTTGTATAAGCGATGCGTTTTTGGGCAATGTCCTTAAAGTTTCGATGGAAATAACCCTACAATAAGTGAATCTGGTCCGTTGAGGGCCCTTCTACACAGAGCACGTCAGGTTCTGGAACTAATTTGTGGTAGCGTCGCAGGGAAAGAATAACATTGGAAGAGCTAAAAAATTCTCTTCAAATACCATGTTGTCATGCATTTCCATCATAACGGATGTCGTTTCGACTGATATCTGGCAATGGAGACATTCTACAAGGCCATGGGGTGGCACTCATGCGCTCTACGTCATGGAGCATGCAACCTTTTCAGGTGAAAAGTTTAGAAACTTGGCGAATAAACACATTCCTCACCTTGTTTGGCACAACCTTTAGACAAGCGATGCGTTTTAGGGCAACGTCCTTAAAGTTTCGATGGAAATAACCCTACAACTAGTGAATCTGGTCCGTTGAGGGCCCTTCTACACTGAGCACGTTAGGTTTAGGAAGTAATTTGTGGTAGTGTGGCAGGGAAAGAACGACATTGGACGGGCTAAAAAACTCTCTTCCAATTCCATGTTGTGATGCATTTCCATCATAACGGATGTCGTTTCGACTGATATCTGGCAACGGAGACATTCTACAAGGCCCTGGAGTGGCACTCATGCGTGCTACGTCATGGAGCATGCAACCTTTTTAGGTGAAAAGTTTAGAAACTTGGCGAATAAACACATTCCTCACCATGTTTGGCACAACCTTTGGATAAGCGATGCGTTTTAGGGCAATGTCCTTAAAGTTTCGTTGGAAATAACCTTACAACAAGTGAATCTGGTTCGTTGAGGGCCCTTCTACACCGAGCACGTCAGGTTCAGCAAGTAATTTGTCGTAGTATGGCAGGGAAAGGACGACATTGGACGGGCTAAAAAACTCTCTTCAAATTCCATGTTGTCATACATTTCCATCATAATGGATGTCGTTTCCACTGGTATCTGGCAACGGAGATATTCTACAAGGCACTTGAGTGGCACTCATGGTTGCTACGTCATGGAGCATGCAACCTTTTCAGGTGAAAAGTTTAGAAACTTGGCGAATAAACACATTCCTCACTATGTTTGGCACAATCTTTAGATAAGCGATGCGTTTTAGGGCAATGTCCTTAAAGTTTCGATGGAAATAACCCTACAACAAGTGAATCTGGTCCGTTGAGAGCCCTTCTACACCGAGCACGTCAGGTTTAGGAAGTAATTTGTGGTAGTGTGGCAGGGAAAGAACGACATTGCACGGGCTAAAAAACTCTCCTCAAATTCCATGTTGTCAAGCATTTCCATCATAACGGATGTCGTTTCGACTGATATCTGGCAACGGAGACATTCTACAAGGCCCTGGAGAGGCACTCATGCGCTCTACGTCATTTAGCAAACAACCTTTTCAGGTGAAAAGTTTAGAAACTTGGCGAATAAACACATTTCTCACCTTGATTGGCACAACCTTTAGATAAGCGATGCGTTTTAGGGCAATGTCCTTAAAGTTTCGATGAAAATAACCCTACAACAAGTGAATCTGGTCCGTTGAGGGCCCTTCTACACCGAGCACGTCAGATTTAGGAAGTAATTTGTGGTAGTGTGGCAGGGAAAGAACGACTTTGGACGGGCTAAAAAACTCTCTTCAAATTTCATGTTGTCATGCATTTCCATCATAACAGATGTCGTTTCGACTGATATCTAGCAACGGAGACATTCTGCAAGGCCCTGGTGTCACACCCCGATTTTCGATCGGGATTAAAAATGACCTAATAATACATTTTCCAGAAATTAAATAAAAATCAAAAGCAATTTAAACAAGTGAAATTAGCAAGGAAATCAAAAATTTCCTTTAAAAATCATGGCCGAAAATATTTTTGTAATATTCTCTGTGCCTTAAAGTACTCTCCAAAATTTTTCGTGAATTTTTGGAGCTAAAGAACTAATTTTAATGTCACAAAGTTCATTTAATAAATTAAATTAATTGAAAAACAAATTAAAAGTGTCCCCTTTTTGTTTTGGGCCGTTTACGGCCCAAAACCGTCCTCTCTCTCTCTCCCGCGGCCCACGCGGCCTCTTCCCTCTCCGGCCCAGCGACCCGAGCCGCCGCGCCTCTTCCCTCCTCGGCCCGAGGCCGTGGCCCAAGGCCGCGCCCGCGCCGCCCACGCCTCCTCCCCTTCCCGGGCCGGCCCGAGGCCGTGGCCCAAAGGCCGCCCGGAAGTCCGCCGCGCCTCCCCCGCGTCACCCCGTCGCCGACAGGTGGGGCCGCGGCCGAGCCGTCCCAACTCGGCCGGCCGCCGCCGCGCTCGCGCCGCCGCAAACCCCGGCGGGTTTTTCGCCCGCGCCGCCAACCCTAATCGGCCCCCCCTATTTATTTCCACCCCCGAGGCCTCCTCCTCGTTTTCCCCCTTTGCCGCGCCCCAAAACCCTAATCCTAGCGCCGCCGCCGACGCCGGCGCCGCCGTCCTCTTCGATCTCCGGTGAGCACCCGCCGCCACCCTCCTTTCCCCTCTCCCGCTCGCCGCGTGCGCCGCTCGCTCCGCCGCCGTGCGCTGCGCGCTGCGCCGTCGTCCGCGCGCACCCGCCGCCGCTCCGGCCGCAGCCGCGCCGCTGCTCTCCGCGCCGCCGCCCCGCCGCCGCCCGCCGGCCGCCGTGCCCTCACCGGGTCGGCTAGGGTTTCGGCCGAACCCTAGCGTCCGCCGGGCCGTAGAGGCCGCTCCGTTCGGCCCACCGCTCCTCTCCGGCCCAGCGGCCGTCGGGCCGATTGGCCCATCTCCCCGCAAAAGTCTTTTTGCGTCCCTCTCCTTTTTTTTCAGGCCGGCCCATCACCCCGTTCGGCCCGTTTTCCCCGCCCTCGGTCCATTCCCAGTCCTTTGCCTCCAGCCAATTCCATTACAAGTCTACTTTTCGTCCCTCGGCCCTTTTAACTTTTTCCCGAGAAAATCCAGCTCATCTCCTCAAGTCCAGTTTACCTCCCTCTCAGCCTAATTTTCCCCTTTCCCCTGCAAAGTCCATTCCACCTCCTTTTTCTCTCCTGTTCGCCGACACTTGTGTCGCCAACACGTGGGCCCCTTTGTTTACTCCAATCCACACCCAGACCACGTGGCCGCCCGCGGCTTCGCCACGTTGGCGTCCACGTCGGCGCTACCTTCTCCCTTTCGTCCGCAGTGGTCGCCACGTCGGTGCCACGTGGTGCTTTTCCACCGTGGACTGTCCGCCCTTGACCCGTTGACACGTGGGACCCGCCGTTCCGGCGCCGTTTCCCTTTGATGATGTCAGCGTAGTCCTTTCCTTTGCAAAATTAATTAATAATTGCGCAATAAATCGATTTAATTTCCAGAAATTCATTTAAATGGCTCAAAACTTCTAAAATTCATATCTAATTCATACGAACTCCAAATTGAGCCATTCAACTTGCAAAATTCATCTAAAATTGAGCTCTACATGTTTGTTTACTTTTTATGTACTGTTTACTTGGTTTTTATTAGAGTTTTTCCTCGTTTTGCGTGCCAGCGTGTAGATTCCGTCGTTTCGGAGTTGCGCTCGCGAGGAAAAGAGTTCGGAAGATTGTTTGAAGAAGCAAGGCAAGTCACACATTCCCCTTGAGCATGTTGTACCTATTTTAGAAATGTTTTACGTTTGCAAATAAAGTGCATGTTTTGCTAATTACATGGGAATAGGGTTTACCTATCCGTTCGCTTGTGCCATGTTTACTTGTTAACCGTCCTTTGTTAACCTTGGGTGATAATTTGACTAGCGTGAGTCACTTATGTTGACTTTGCTAGAATTATATATGCTTAGCCATGCTTAATTACCACTAGTTCATTTAATGGGATATTCACACTATTTACAATTAGCTTCTAATGAGCAGTTCGCTCGAGACACCGGACCATGTTTTATTGGTCGTAATTATCCAACTAAAATATGACTTAATGGTGGGCTGTGGGTGCATGGTTTTGCTGGTCGCACCCATGGCAGTTAAGGACCGGTTCATGGGAAACCCTGCAAGAATAACAGTGCTTACCACAAGCAAGAATGGGCAACTGCTGGACTCGTAGTATAGCTCTTTCCTAGCCGACGTTCCCCTGAAAGGGTGGGCGTGATGGAGTTGAGTCGGCCGGGGATATACCGGTTGCTTGGCTGCCGGATTCACCAAGGCACGAGGGGGGGCTGCCCACTGCCTTTTGAGGGGTGGGGGCGAAACCTGCGGTGTGGTGCGCTTGGTTAGGAGGGGTTATGCGAAAGGTCTTGTCACGATTTCCCCCTTTGCAGTATCGTGGTGGTACTTCGGGGCATGGTAACATGTGTGGAATCGTGTCTTGTGGGTACAGTTGTGCACCTCTGATCAGAGTAAAACTATTCGAATAGCCGTGCCCGCGGTTATGGGCGATCAACCAGATTCACCGTGATTAGTCCCACATGCTTAAGTAATTTGACTTAATGAACTGGTGTAGTTCAGGTGGAATGGTTGGGCCTGTTCAACGTGGTTGTAGCGTTGTTCAGTGGAGATTTAATATTGCTTTAATTTAACAACTATTTTACTGGTTTAAAATGTAAAGGTTTTTGACCGCTTTTCTGCAAATAGCCATAAGCCTCCCTTTGTCTCCCCTGTGCATGTTTGCATCATTGGTGTGGCTTGTTGAGTACGGTGGTTATACTCAATCTTGCTATTTTTCCCCTTTTTCAGAAGTTTAGTACTTCTGAGTTGAAGATGAAGTTAGAGGACCAAGGCTCAGACCTCAGTTGAGTTTGCCTGTGGAGTGGAGCTGAAGCCCCGCTAGGATCGTCTCTTTCCGCTGCTGTTTTCTTTTTGGTGTGAGGACTAAGTGCCTCTGTTGTAAGTATTTATCGCTTTATTTACGTTTGGATCTGTTTATTGATTTGTCGTTTTGTGTACCCTGGTTGATGCCTGGACAGGGACTTAATACACAAAATGGTCTGGAAATTTGGGAAAATTTCCGGGCGTGACAAGTTGGTATCAGAGCCATCTCGACTGTAGGTCAAGCCAAATGGTCAAACCCCTATGGACAAGTTTTTGCGAAAACCTTATCTGCGAAAATGTCTCTTCTCTCCCTCAGGAGTCTTTGCAAAACAGTTTATCAAATTTCTCTCCTTTCCTCTCCAACTCTCTAGCTGTTAAGCCTGGAGCACAAACTAAAAGCTTCGCAAAAGACAAGCCAAGAGTCGAGCTTCAAGCGAGAAGGGCAAGTTGAGCAGTCCCAGGTCGGCGTCTCTCAAGGTTCGAGCGAAGTTTTCCCGGAACTTACCTAAACCCAATCCTTCTCAGAAGAGTAGTATCGGTAGCCGTTAGATCGTGTGTTGTTTGCTGTGTGCAGGTGTATGGTTTACATCATTGGTGGGGATGTGACCATACTAGGTTGTTTGCCTAATCAACTTGAACAGTAAAAGTGTACTCACATCAGATCAGTAGCTGAGTGGGTTAAGGTCTTGCCTTTAGTTCAACCATTCTCACTTCCCTCCTCTACCTGCAACAGATGGTCAACGTCAGAGACAATGGCAGTGGATCAGGATTGCAACAGTTTCATGGAGCAATCCCAAGCAACCTCATGGACAATTCGCCTCCACCATTCGGGGACCCAACCCTAGCACAAGTGGTGGCTAACCAGACGCAGGTACTGGTTATGATGATGCAGCAGATGCAACGACAGTATCCGCAACAACAGATGCAAGCTCCGATACAAGCCCAGAGTCTGAATCAGAGCCAAAGTCAGTATTTTCCAATACAAGCACCTATGCCTCCTACCGATATACTGCTAAGATCCCACCAGACGAATGCACCTCCATCACTCTCATACCGGAGAGAAGCTAATGTTATCTGTGAGGATTGTGAGGAACAAGGTCATCATGCGACAAATTGTCCCTGGAACGTGTATACCAGGACACCAATTGACGATAAAGCACAAGGCCCAAGAGAAGAGAAACGTTCAAGTCAACTTGCCTACAGGAACTATGGTACGCCATTATCAAACTCTAAGAAGAGGAAGACATTAGTATGGAAGATGGACGATGGTAGGAACTTGACCATCACTGGTTCAGAATTTACTCCAGAAGATGCGGCAAAGATACCTAGGCGTCTAAGAGGAAATACTTTTCATGGTGCCCGTCAGCTAACTCAACACCTTAGGCTGTATGGTCCGCCTAAGCCCGGTACGGATGGATTCGAAGGAGTGTCCTCTGATGATGATGATGAAGATGATGGTGAGATCCTTAAAGGTGAAAAAGAAATGGAGTTCAAAGCATGTACTAGATGCGGAGAAATTGGACATATTACTAACGCATGTTCCTACACTTGTCCCTGTGGTGAAGACACCCACTCGCCAGATGAATGTCCTACAAGGAAGATCACATGTTTCTTGTGTGAGGGAATAGATCATGTGCCTAAGAACTGCCAACTGGATGTGGTCCCAGCTAAGATCAAGGAAGATCAAAGGACGCCCCTCCAACCTGTTCGTCAATCTATGACAGTCGCGAGCAACATCACCGCTCCTGATCTCCAATCAGCTCCAATTCCGGTTGACACTATTAGCAGTAGCAGGAGTGCTACCAACAAGGTTCAAGAATCTCCAATCACCCCTGTCTCAGTTGTGAGTGTGCAGACCCAAGAGGATAAGCAGTGTGATCAACCCAGAGTAAACTGTTACAACTGCCTTCAGCTAGGACATTACCTTAATAAGTGTCCATTCCCGAGACCAAAGAAATTAGTCCATCGTTGTTTCAACTGTGGAGATACAAGCCATTTATCCGATGGTTGTTCAATGCCAAAACGTCAATACCTTCAAGGTACCGGCCCTGTCTGCGACACCCTAACTTCCCCAATTGCCTCGGCCTCGGCACAGCAAGGTCAAATCCAGCGAAGGAGTGATAAAAAGAAAAGTGAAACCAACCGTCACCTGGATGTGCGACTCCCACCACGGCGAATCATTGTTAAGGCTACCAAAAGGAAGTCTTCAGTTTCATCGGCAATCGTCCCAAAGTTACAGAGCCAGTCACAGCAAAGCAAGCAATGCCAGGACAATGACAACCTGCTCCAACCGCAAGAAGACAGAAAAATCCGTCCACAGCAACCCCAGCAAGAGTCCCCAGCACCAGTTCGCATGGCGGGTAACAAACCAAGCAATGCACCCCGTGTTGCTCCGATCCCGATGGCCAGCAACCAATTGCAGATTGGCAACATCTCACGCAAGGAGGTCCTACCAACCGCAGCTACCAAGAAGGTTATCATCTTTCCAAGGAATGTCTGCAAGAAAAGCAGTGTTACCGTTGAAACACCAGATAGTAAGCGAGGACAGATCAAGACAAACCAGCCTGAATCACAGAAGTAAAGTCCGCACTAGTCAAAGCTTGCCACGGTTTACAAGTGTTTGTTCTTCAAGTGTTTTTCCATGTACGTAGAAACTTCATCGCAGTTATGTAATAAAAGAAGGATTATCGAATAAAGTATATGTCAGGCAGTTTTTCCCTTTTCGTATGGCTCATCTCGTTTACCCAAAAGGTGGATTCACTTGTGTACCTGTCCATGTCATAAGGTACCCAGAAGTCTTGTGGCAGTCAAGTAATAAGAAGGGAATATTGAGTAATTCAATCCGCGTTTGGATTGTCAAGATGAATTATGACAGGTGGGGATGTGCATCTAACAACGTCACTAAGAAACCTAGAGTTTCTTTTACCAGCTCAGTACAATTTGGTCAGACCCTCAAGACGTAATCGCTAGCCGGGAAAAGAAAATAATTAATCCAGGAAATGACAAGTCGGTCAAGTTGGTCAGACCGTAGTCACTCGACATGATGAGGCCTTTTCGAAGGACAGTATAAGTGACACCTCAATAAAATGAGAAGAATGATGAAATATTTGGTAGTGATAAGTTGACAAGTTGGCGTCAGAGAAGAATATCCATCCTCTCAATCTTAGAGGTCCCCAAGAGAACAGTAGATGCAACTGCACCCTAGTGGTGAATAAGGATCAAGAATGGTTACCTTCAGTTCAAGACAACCGTTGCAGTTTTCGAAAACTGTCCCAATGTTTCTAGGAAGAGGACAGGGAATTGTTCCGCTACCTCTGCTTAAAGTAAGAGAATGCAGACGTCGAGCCAAAAGAAAAGGAATACATCACCAACAAAATAGGTGGCAGAGAAACTCGCTGGATAGATCGTCTCTACTCAAGGATTGAAAGTGAACTTGCGCGATCCGAAAAACAGAAACCCTTGGTAACATCAACGTCAGTTTCAAAGGTTCAGGAACAACCCCATCGGTTTCAAGTCAACGAAGTCGATTCTCAGCTCATGAAAAATTTTTTAACGTCAACTACGCAGTCCAAAGTAAGCTGTATGAATAACTGCAACCCAGATCAGGGCCAGAGCAGACAGAACCAACCAGTGCAGTTTTGGCCAAGAAATGGAACATCGAGCTGGATGCCAACAGGGTCAGTCGCTCAAGATGGGTTAATAAATCAGCTAGGTCAAAGTCAGAAAGAAGCCGCGGAAGTCTGCAAGCCAGTCCAACCCTGCCCTCGCCAGCTTTCTTTCTAGCCATCCCCGAATCTCGGGACGAGATTCCTGTAAGGGGGGTAGATTTGTCACACCCCGATTTTCGATCGGGATTAAAAATTACCTAATAATACATTTTCCAGAAATTAAATAAAAATCAAAAGCAATTTAAACAAGTGAAATTAGCAAGGAAATCAAAAATTTCCTTTAAAAATCATGGCCGGAAATATTTTTGTAATATTCTCTGTGCCTTAAAGTACTCTCCAAAATTTTTCGTGAATTTTTGGAGCTAAAGAAATAATTTTAAAGTCACAAAGTTCATTTAACTGATTAAATTAAAGGAAAAACAAATTAAAAATGTCCCCTTTTTGTTTTGGGCCGTTTTCGGCCCAAAACTTCTCTCTCTCTCCCGGGCCCCGTCCCTTCTCCCCTCTCCGGCCCAGCCACCCGAGCCGCCGCGCCTCTTCTCTCCTTCGGCCCAAGGCGGCCCAAGGCCGCGCCCCCGCCGCCTCCGCGTCCCTCCCCTTCCCGGGCCGGCCCGAGGCCGTGGCCCAAAGGCCGCCCGGAAGTCCGCCGCGCCTCCCCCGCGTCACCCGGTCGCCGACGGGTGGGGCCCGCGGCCGAGCCGTCCCCAACTCGGCCGGCCGCCGCCGCGCTCGCGCCGCCGCAAACCCCGGCGGGTTTTCCGCCGCGCCGCCAACCCTAATCGGCCCCCCTATTTATTTCCACCCCCCGAGGCCTCCTCCTCGTTTTTCCCCGCCGCCGCCGCCCCCAAAACCCTAACCCTAGCGCCGCTCCGCCGCCGCCGTTTTCCGCCGCCGTCTTCGCCGCCGGTAAGCGCCGCCGCCTTTTCCTTCTCCCCTCTCCCGGCCGCGCCGCCCGCTGCCGTGCGCGCCTCCCGCGCCGCCGTCGCCCGTGCGCTCCCGCACCGCCCCGCTGCCGCTCGTGCGCCGCCTCCCGCGCGCCGCCGCGCCGCCGCCTCCCGCGCCGAAACCCTAGCGCCGCCGCGCGCCATGGCCGGCTCGGCCGAGCCCGAGCCCGGCCGCTCGGCCGCCCGCGCGTCTCAGCCGTCGGATCGGCCACTCGGGCCGATCCCGGCCGCCCGCTCCCGCCCCGCGTGGCCGCCACGTGGGCGCCGCGTGGCTGCCGCGTCGGCGCCACGTGTGCGCCACGTGGAGCGCAGCCGCCGCCGCCGCGGCTGACGTCAGCCCTAGCCGCTGACGTCAGCCCTAGCCGCCCGCCTCGGCCTAGAGGCCGGCTTTTTCCTTCCGGGCCGGCCCACCGCTCCCTCCGGCCCAGCGGCCGTCGGGCCGATTGGCCCATCTCCCCGCAAAAGTCTATTTTGCGTCCCTCTCCCTTTTTCTCAGGCCGGCCCATCACCCCGTTCGGCCCGATTGGCCCACCTCCTCGTAAAAGTCCAATCTTGGTCCCTCGTCTCTTTGGGCCGCCGGCCTATTATCCCTTCTCCACACAAAAGTCTACTTTTCGTCCCTCGGCCCTTTTAACTTTTTCCCGAGAAAATCCAGCTCATCTCCTCAAGTCCAGTTTACCTCCCTCTCAGCCTAATTTTCCCCTTTCCCCTGCAAAGTCCATTCCACCTCCTTTTTCTCTCCTGTTCGCCGACACTTGTGTCGCCAACACGTGGGCCCCTTTGTTTACTCCAATCCACACCCAGACCACGTGGCCGCCCGCGGCTTCGCCACGTTGGCGTCCACGTCGGCGCTACCTTCTCCCTTTCGTCCGCAGTGGTCGCCACGTCGGTGCCACGTGGTGCTTTTCCACCGTGGACTGTCCGCCCTTGACCCGTTGACACGTGGGACCCGCCGTTCCGGCGCCGTTTCCCTTTGATGATGTCAGCGTAGTCCTTTCCTTTGCAAAATTAGTTAATAATTGCGCAATAAATCGATTTAATTTCCAGAAATTCATTTAAATGGCTCAAAACTTCTAAAATTCATATCTAATTCATACGAACTCCAAATTGAGCCATTCAACTTGCAAAATTCATCTAAAATTGAGCTCTACATGTTTGTTTACTTTTTATGTGCTGTTTACTTGGTTTTTATTAGAGTTTTTCCTCGTTTTGCGTGCCAGCGTGTAGATTCCGTCGTTTCGGGAGTTTGCGCTCGCGAGGAAAAGAGTTCGGAAGATTGTTTGAAGAAGCAAGGCAAGTCACACATTCCCCTTGAGCATGTTGTACCTATTTTGTGAAATGTTTTACGTTTGCAAATAAAGTGCATGTTTTGCTAATTACATGGGAATAGGGTATACCTATCCGTTCGTTTGTGCCATGTTTACTTGTTAACCGTCCTTTGTTAACCTTGGGTGATAATTTGACTAGCGTGAGTCACTTATGTTGACTTTGCTAGAATTATATATGCTTAGCCATGCTTAATTACCACTAGTTCATTTCATGGGATATTCACACTATTTACAATTAGCTTCTAACGAGCAGTTCGCTCGAGACACCGGACCATGTTTTATTGGTCGTAATTATCCAACTAAAATATGACTTAATGGTGGGCTGTGGGTGCATGGTTTTGCTGGTCGCACCCATGGCAGTTAAGGAACGGTTCATGGGAAACCCTGCAAGAATAACAGTGCTTACCACAAGCAAGAATGGGCAACTGCTGGACTCGTAGTATAGCTCTTTCCTAGCCGACGTTCCCCGGAAAGGGTGGGCGTGATGGAGTTGAGTCGGCCGGGGATATACCGGTTGCTTGGCTGCCGAATTCACCAAGGCACGAGGGGGGGCTGCCCACTGCCTTTTGAGGGGTGGGGGCGAAACCTGCGGTGTGGTGCGCTTGGTTAGGAGGGGTTATGCGAAAGGTCTTGTCACGATTTCCCCCTTTGCAGTATCGTGGTGGTACTTCGGGGCATGGTAACATGTGTGGAATCGTGTCTTGTGGGTACAGTTGTGCACCTCTGATCAGAGTAAAACTATTCAAATAGCCGTGCCCGCGGTTATGGGCGATCAACCAGATTCACCGTGATTAGTCCCACATGCTTAAGTAATTTGACTTAATGAACTGGTGTAGTTCAGGTGGAATGGTTGGGCCTGTTCAACGTGGTTGTAGCGTTATTCAGTGGAGATTTAATATTGCTTTAATTTAACAACTGTTTTACTGGTTTAAAATGTAAAGGTTTTTGACCGCTTTTCTGCAAATAGCCATAAGCCTCCCTTTGTCTCCCCTGTGCATGTTTGCATCATTGGTGTGGCTTGTTGAGTACGGTGGTTGTACTCAATCTTGCTATTTTTCCCCTTTTTCAGAAGTTTAGTACTTCTTAGTTGAAGATGAAGTTAGAGGACCAAGGCTCAGACCTCAGTTGAGTTTGCCTGTGGAGTGGAGCTGAAGCCCCGCTAGGATCGTCTCTTTCCGCTGCTGTTTTCTTTTTGGTGTGAGGACTAAGTGCCTCTGTTGTAAGTATTTATCGCTTTATTTACGTTTGGATCTGTTTATTGATTTGTCGTTTTGTGTACCCTGGTTGATGCCTGGACAGGGACTTAATACACAAAATGGTCTGGAAATTTGGGAAAATTTCCGGGCGTGACACCTGGAGTGGCACTCATGCGTGTGTTAACGACGAAATTTGGTAAATCATGTAGAGTTAAAGCTGAAGCCAATTGGAGGAGATAAGCGATTACAGAAATAGAGTATGAATCGGCTGCAAGCCAAATCGGCTACAGTATGCATCGGCTGAAACAGAATCGGACAAGGATAGCCGATGTAGCCGATTCCGATGAGGAGATGGCAGGATCATTGTCGGGTTCGGTTGGTGTGCTTCATGAGGATTGCCACGTGCGGATTGAGTCCGAAGAAGGCAATTGTATTTATTAATTAGAATATTTGTTAGTTTCCTTTTATCTTTAGGAAAGTGTGTTTAGTGTCCCTTAAGGACTTTATGTTTTTCTTTTATCTTTAGAAAAGTTTCTTTCTTGTCCTACAAGGACTAGTATTTCCCCATGGGTATAAATATGTACACCCGGGGTTATTGTAATCTATCAACTCTCGATCAATACAATTCAGCACATCGCCACCTTTTACTCTGTTACGGTTTATTTATCAACCAGCGGAATTTGGCACCTGACGCGGGGCTGCATCGGCTGTCGATCTCCGGTGAAGGGGTAAGTCCAATGTTCCGTCGGTTCAGGCAATTGTATCATCTACATTGATGTCGTTCAAGGCTGCATCAGTACATTCGACCTCTTGGATTGCTCTGGTTTGGATAATATATTTGCCTGGCTATTTATCATATGTCTTCTGTTAATCTAGTATTAGCATCTCGATTTAGTTTTATCGGCTGCTTCTCGTTTTAGGGTTTCTGCCGGTATCGGCTAAATCGTCTTGCTAGATTAGATTAGCTTAGGCATCTACCACCCTGAAAATCAGTCAAGGGCTTGATCATCTAGATACTGTGTTTCTTTATATACTTAGTGCTGCATCAGTTGAGTTTGACCTACTAAGTCGTGCTTAGAATAATGAATCTCTAGCCTGCTTTTTGCTTGCCGATAAGGGTTTCATCAGGGTTTCAGCCGATGAGTTATCTGGACATTGCCTCGGCTTATAATGATTGCATATAAGTTGAATTTAGCCGATAACAACAAAGGTTTCACTGTTTAATCTAATCTTGTGGATTTTATGGCATTGGATCTATGTTAGATTCACTTCATCGGCTATGCTATGAATATATATAATCTCTCTCTTGAGATGTTTTTAGACATAAGTGATTTATACTGTCTCGGCGCCCTGTCCGATCTATCCCAATCACTTGGTTTTAATATATTTTGAGATTTAGATTATGTATCATTGATATCTACAGCCGATCAAGTATGTCTAACTGTCGTTTCACTTTATCAAGTCATTGCCGATCTAATGCATATTATCATCAGCCGATTGTCTCTTTGTCATTATTTACATCAAGTGTCAGAATCTACATTGAACACATAGCCGATAGCTCAAAACCCTATCGCTATCGGCTGTTATCAGGATCGGCTGGAAGTACTACATCAGCTATGTTGGCCGATCGATTGTTTTATCTGTCGTTTGTATATGCTGTCATCAGGATTGGCTGGAATTACAACATCGGCTATGTTGGCCGATCGGTTCTTTGATCTGCTATTTGTATATCTTGTCAGTTGCAGGATCAAACTGACTGGCACGCCTGCATCTCACCAAGATTTGGACCTGCACTGCAGCTAACCAGATCTCCCAGGCCAGTGTGTGTTTTTTGCATCAACAGCGTGGTACGTCATGGAGCATGCAACCTTTTCAGGTGAAAAGTTTAGAAACTTGGCGAATAAACACATTCCTCACCATGTTTGGCACAACCTTTGGATAAGCGATGCGTTTTAGGGTAATGTCTTTAAAGTTTCGATGGAAATAACCCTACAACAAGTGAATCTGGTCCGTTGAGGGCCCTTCTACACTGAGCACGTCAGGTTTAGGAAGTAATTTGCGGTAGTGTGGCAAGGAAAGAACGACATTGGACGGGCTAAAAAACTCTCTTCAAAATCCATGTTGTCATGCATTTCCATCATAATGGATGTAGTTTCCACTGATATCTGGCAACGAAGACATTCTACAAGGCCCTTGAGTGGCACTCATGCGTGCTACGTCATGGAGCGTGCAACCTTTTCAGGTGAAAAGATTAGAAACCTGGCGAATAAACATATTCCTCACCTTGTTTGGCATAACTTTTGGATAAGCGATGCGTTTTAGGGCAATGTCCTTAAAGTTTCGATGGAAATAACCCTACAATAAGTGAATCTGGTCCGTTGAGGGCCCTTCTACACCGAGCACGCCAGGTTTAGGAAGTATTTTGTGGTAGTGTGGCAGGGAAAGAACGACATTGGACGGGCTAAAAAACTCTCTTCAAATTCCATGTTGTCATGCATTTCCATCATAACGGATGTCGTTTCGACTGATATCTGGCAACGGAGACATTCTGCATGGCCCTGGAGTGGCACTCATGCGTGCTACGTCATGGAGCATGCAACCTTTTCAGGTGAAAAGTTTACAAACCTGGCGAATAAACACATTCCTCACCATATTTGGCACAGCCTTTGGATAAGCGATGCGTTTTAGGGCAATATCCTTAAAGTTTCATTGGAAATAACCCTACAACAAGTGAATCTGGTCCGTTGAGGGCCCTTCTACACCGAGCACGTCAGGTTCAGCAAGTAATTTGTGGTAGTATGACAGGGAAAGAACGACATTGGACGGGCTAAAAAACTCTCTTCAAATTCCATGTTGTCATGCATTTCCATCATATCGGATGTCGTTTCGACTGATATCTGGCAACGGAGACATTCCATAAGGCCCTGGAGAGGCACTCATGCGCTCTACGTCATGGAGCAAACAACCTTTTCAGGTGAAAAGTTTAGAAACTTGGCGAATAAACACATTGCTCACCTTGATTGGCACAATATTTAGATAAGCGATGCGTTTTAGGGCAATGTCCTTAAAGTTTCGACGGAAATAACCCTACAACAAGTGAATCTGGTCCGTTGAGGGCCCTTCTACACTGAGCACGTCAGGTTCTGGAACTAATTTGTGGTAGCGTCGCAGGGAAAGAATAATAGTGGAAGAGCTAAAAAATTCTCTTCAAATACCATGTTGTCATGCATTTCCATCATAACGGATGTCGTTTCGACTGATATCTGGCAACGGAGACATTCTGCAAGGCCCTGGAGTGGCACTCATGCACGCTACGTCATGGAGCATGCAATCTTTCCAGGTGAAAAGTTTAGAAACTTGGCGAATAAACACATTCCTCACCATGTTTGGCACAACCTTTCAACAAGCGATGTGTTTTAGGGCAATGTCCTTAAAGTTTCGTTGGAAATAACCCTACAACAAGTGAATCTGGTCCATTGCGGGCCCTTCTACACAGAGCACGTCAGGTTCAGTAAGTAATTTGTGATAGTATGGCAGGGAAAGAACGACATTGGACGGGCTAAAAAAATTCTCTTCAAATACCATGTTGTCATGCATTTCCATCATAACGGATGCAGTTTCCACTGATATCTGGCAACGGAGATATTCTACAAGTCCCTTGAGTGGCACTCATGCGTGCTACGTCTTGGAGCATGCAACCTTTTTAGGTGAAAAGTTTAGAAACTTGGCGAATAAACACATTCCTCACCTTGTTTGCATAACTTTTGGATAAGCGATGCGTTTTAGGGCAATGTCCTTAAAGTTTCGATGGAAATAACCCTACAATAATTTAATCTGGTCCGTTGAGGGCCCTTCTACACAGAGCACGTCAGGTTCTGGAACTAATGTGTGGTAGTGTGGCAGGGAAAGAACGACATTGGACGGGCTAAAAAATTCTCTTCAAATACCATGTTGTCATGCATTTCCATCATAACGAATGTCATTTCGACTGATATCTGGCAACGGAGACAATCTACAAGGCCCTGGAGTGGCACTCATGTGCTCTACGTCATGGAGCATGCAACCTTTTCAGGTGAAAAGTTTAGAAACTTGGCGAATAAACACATTCCTCACCGTGATTGGCAGAACCTTTAGATAAGCGATGCGTTTTAGGGCAATGTCCATAAAGTTTCGATGGAAATAACCCTACGACAAGTGAATCTGGTCCGTTGAGGGCCCTTCTACACTGAGCACGTCAGGTTTAGGAAGTAATTTGTGGTAGTGTGGCAGGGAAGGAACGACATTGGACGGGCTAAAAAACTCTCTTCAAATTCCATGTTGTCATGCATTTCCATCATAACGGATGTCGTTTCGACTGATATCTGGCAACGGAGACATTTTACAAGGCCCTGGAGTGGCACTCATGCGCTCTACGTCATGGAGCATGCAACCTTTTCAGGTGAAAAGTTTAGAAACTTGGCGAATAACCACATTCTTCACCTAGATTGGCACAACCTTTAGATAAGCGAAGCGTTTTAGGGCAATGTCCTTAAAGTTTCGATGGAAATAACCCTACAATAAGTGAATCTGGTCCGTTGAGGGCCCTTCTACACAGAGCACGTCAGGTTCTGGAACTAATTTGTGGTAGCGTCGCAGGGAAAGTATAACATTGGAAGAGCTAAAAAATTCTCTTCAAATACCATGTTGTCGTGCATTTCCATCATAACGGATGTCATTTCGACTGATATCTGGCAACGAAGACATTCTACAAGGCCCTGGAGTGGCACTCATGTGCTCTACGTCATGGAGCAAACAACCTTTTCAGGTGAAAAGTTTAGAAACTTGACGAAAAAACACATTCCTCACCTTGATTGGCACAACCTTTAGATAAGCGATGCGTTTTAGGGCAAAGTCCTTAAAGTTTCGATTGAAAGAACCCTACAACAAGTGAATCTGGTCCGTTGAGGGCCCTTCTACACCGAGCACGCCAGGTTTAGAAAGTATTTTGTGGTAGTGTGGCAGGGAATGAACGACATTGGACGGGCTAAAAAACTCTCTTCAAATTCCATGTTGTCATGCATTTCCATCATAACGGATGTCGTTTCGACTGATATCTGGCAACGGAGACATTCTGCAAGGCCCTGGAGTGGCACTCATGCGTGCTACGTCATGGAGCATGCAACCTTTTCAGGTGAAAAGTTTACAAACCTGGCGAATAAACACATTCCTCACCATATTTGGCACAACCTTTGGATAACCGATGCGTTTTAGGGCAATGTCCTTAAAGTTTCATTGGAAATAACCCTACAACAAGTGAATCTGGTCCGTTGAGGGCCCTTCTACACCGAGCACGTCAGGTTCAGCAAGTAATATGTGGTAGTATGACAGGGAAAGAACGACATTGGACGGGTTAAAAAACTCTCTTCAAATTCCATGTTGTCATGCATTTCCATCATAACGGATGTCGTTTCGACTGATATCTGGCAATGGAGACATTCCATAAGGCCCTGGAGAGGCACTCATGTGCTCTACGTCATGGAGCGAACAACCTTTTCAGGTGAAAAGTTTAGAAACTTGGCGAATAAACACATTCCTCACCTTGATTGGCACAATATTTAGATAAGCGATGCGTTTTAGGGCAATGTCCTTAAAGTTTCGACGGAAATAACCCTACAACAAGTGAATCTGGTCCGTTGAGGGCCCTTCTACACTGAGCACGTCAGGTTCTGAAACTAATTTGTGGTAGCGTCGCAGGGAAAGAATAATAGTGGAAGAGCTAAAAAATTCTCTTCAAATACAATGTTGTCATGCATTTCCATCATAACGGATGTCGTTTCGACTGATATCTGGCAACGGAGACATTGTGCAAGGCCCTGGAGTGGCACTCATGCACGCTACGTCATGGAGCATGCAATCTTTTCAGGTGAAAAGTTTAGAAACTTGGCGAATAAACACATTCCTCACCATGTTTGGCACAACCTTTGAATAAGCGATGCGTTTTAGGGCAATGTCCGTAAAGTTTCGTTGGAAATAACCCTACAACAAGTGAATCTGGTCCGTTGCGGGCCCTTCTACACAGAGCACGTCAGGTTCAGCAAGTAATTTGTGGTAGTATAGCATGGAAAGAACGACATTGGACGGGCTAAAAAAACTCTCTTCAAATTCCATGTTGTCATGCAGTTCCATCATAACGGATGCAGTTTCCACTGATATCTGGCAACGGAGATATTCTACAAGGCCCTTGAGTGGCACTCATGCGTGCTACGTCTTGGAGCATGCAACCTTTTCAGGTGAAAAGTTTAGAAACTTGGCGAATAAACACATTCCTCACCTTGTTTGCATAACTTTTGGATAAGCGATGCGTTTTAGGGCAATGTCCTTAAAGTTTCGATGGAAATAACCCTACAATAATTTAATCTGGTCCGTTGAGGGCCCTTCTACACAGAGCACGTTAGGTTCTGGAACTAATTTGTGGTAGTGTGGCAGGGAAAGAACGACATTGGACGGGCTAAAAAATTCTCTTCAAATACCATGTTGTCGTGCATTTCCATCATAACGGATGTCATTTCGACTGATATCTGGCAACGGAGACATTCTACAAGGCCCTGGAGTGGCACTCATGTGCTCTACGTCATGGAGCATGCAACCTTTTCAGGTGAAAAGTTTAGAAACTTGGCGAATAAACACATTCCTCACCTTGTTTGGCACAACCTTTAGATAAGCGATGCGTTTTAAGGCAATGTCCATAAAGTTTCGATGGAAATAACCCTACGACAAGTGAATCTGGTCCGTTGAGGGCCCTTCTACACTGAGCACGTCAGGTTTAGGAAGTAATTTGTGGTAGTGTGGCAGGGAAGGAACGACATTGGACGGGCTAAAAAACTGTCTTCAAATTCCATGTTGTCATGCATTTCCATCATAACGGATGTCGTTTCGACTGATATCTGGCAACGGAGACATTCTACAAGGCCCTGGAGTGGCACTCATGCGTGCTACGTCATGGAGCATACAACCTTTTCAGGTGAAAAGTTTAGAAACGTGGCGAATAAACACATTCCTCGCCTTGTTTGCCACAACCTTTGGATAAGCGATGCGTTTTAGGCCAATGTCCTTAAAGTTTCGATGGAAATAACCCTACAACAAGTGAATCAGGTCCGTTGAGGGCCCTTCAAGACCGAGCACGTCAGGTTCAGGAACTAATTTGTGGTGGTGTGGCAGGGAAAGAATGACATTGGACGGGCTAAAAAACTCTCTTCAAATTCCATGTTGTCATGCATTTCCATCATAACGGATGTCGTTTCGACTGATATCTGGCAACGGAGACATTCTGCAAGGCCCTGGAGTGGCACTCATGCGTGCTACGTCATGGAGCATGCAAACTTTTCAGGTGAAAAGTTTAGAAACATGGCGAATAAACACAATCCTCACCATGTTTGGCACAAACCTTTGAATAAGCGATGCGTTTTAGGGCAATGCCCTTAAAGTTTCCTTGGCAATAACCCTACAACAAGTGAATCTTGTCCGTTGAGGGCCCTTCTACACTGAGCACGTCAGGTTCAGCAAGTAATTTGTGGTAGTATGGCAGGGAAAGAACGACATTGGACGGGATAAAAAACTCTCTTCAAATTCCATGTTGTCATGCATTTCCATCATAACGGATGTCGTTTCCACTGATATCTGGCAACGGAGATATTCTACAAGGCCCCTGAGTGGCACTCATGCGTGCTACGTCTTGGAGCATGCGACCTTTTCAGGTGAAAAGTTTAGAAACTTGGCGAATAACCACATTCCTCACCTAGATTGGCACAACCTTTAGATAAGCGATGCGTTTTAGGGCAATGTCCTTAAAGTTTCGATGGAAATAACCCTACAATAAGTGAATCTGGTCCGTTGACGGCCCTTCTACACAGAGCACGTCAGATTCTGGAACTAATTTGTGGTAGCGTCGCAGCGAAAGTATAACATTGGAAGAGCTAAAAAATTCTCTTCAAATACCATGTTGTCGTGCATTTCCATCATAACGGATGTCATTTCGACTGATATCTGGCAACGAAGACATTCTACAAGGCCCTGCAGTGGCACTCATGCGCTCTACGTCATGGAGCATGCAACCTTTTCAGGTAAAAAGTTTAGAAACTTGGCGAATAAACACATTCCTCACCTTGTTTGGCACAACCTTTAGATAAGCGATGCGTTTTAGGGCAATGTCCTTAAAGTTTCGATGGAAATAACCCTACAACAAGTGAATCTGGTCCGTTGAGGGCCCTTCTACACCGAGCACGTCAGGTTTAGGAAGTAATTTCTGGTAGTGTGGCAGGGAAAGAACGACATTGGACGGGCTAAAAATCTCTCTTCAAATTCCATGTTGTCATGCATTTCCATCACAACGGATGTAGTTTCCACTGATATCTGGCAACGAAGATATTCTACAAGGCCCTTGAGTGGCACTCATGCGTGCTACGTCATGGAGCATGCAACCTTTTCAGGTGAAAAGTTTAGAAACCTGGCGAATAAACACATTCCTCACCTTGTTTGGCATAACTTTTGGATAAGCGATGCGTTTTTGGGCAATGTCCTAAAAGTTTCGATGGAAATAACCCTACAATAAGTGAATCTGGTCCGTTGAGGGCCCTTCTACATAGAGCACGTCAGGTTCTGAAACTAATTTGTGGTAGCGTCGCAGGGAAAGAATAATAGTGGAAGAGCTAAAAAATTCTCTTCAAATTCCATGTTGTCATGGATTTCGATCATAACGGATGTCGTTTCGACTGATATCTGGCAACGGAGACATTCTGCAAGGCCCTGGAGTGGCACTCATGCGTGCTACGTCATGGAGCATGCAAACTTTTCAGGTGAAAAGTTTAGAAACATGGCGAATAAACACATTCCTCACCATGTTTGGCACAACCTTTGAATAAGCGATGCGTTTTAGGGCAATGCCCTTAAAGTTTCGTTGGAAATAACCCTACAACAAGTGAATCTGGTCCGTTGAGGGCCCTTCTACACTGAGCACGTCAGGTTCAGCAAGTAATTTGTGGTCGTATGGCAGGGAAAGAACGACATTGGACGGGCTAAAAAACTCTCTTCAAATTCCAAGTTGTCATGCATTTCCATCATAACGGATGTCGTTTCCACTGATATCTGGCAACGGAGATATTCTACAAGGCCCCTGAGTGGCACTCAGGCGTGCTACGTCTTGGAGCATGCGACCTTTTCAGGTGAAAAGTTTAGAAACTTGGCGAATAAACACATTCCTCACCTTGTTTGGCACAACCTTTAGATAAGTGATGCATTTTAGGGCAATGTCCTTAAAGTTTCGATGGAAATAACCCTACAACAAGTGAATCTGGTCTGTTGAGGGCCCTTCTACACTGAGCACGTCAGGTTTAGGAAGTAATTTGTGGTAGTGTGGCAGGGAAAGAACGACATTGGACGGGCTAAAAAACTCTCTTCAAATTCCATGTTGTCATGCATTTCCATCATAACGGATGTCGTTTCGACTGATATCTGGCAACGGAGACATTTTACAAGGCCCTGGAGTGGCACTCATGCGCTCTACCTTATGGAGCATGCAACCTTTTCAGGTGAAAAGTTTAGAAACTTGGCGAATAACCACATTCCTCACCTAGATTGGCACAACCTTTAGATAAGCGATGCGTTTTAGGGCAATGTCCTTAAAGTTTCGATGGAAATAACCCTACAATAAGTGAATCTGGTCCGTTGACGGCCCTTCTACACAGAGCACGTCAGGTTCTGGAACGAATTTGTGGTAGCGTCGCAGGGAAAGTATAACATTGGAAAAGCTAAAAAATTCTCTTCAAATACCATGTTGTCGTGCGTTTCCATCATAACGGATGTCATTTCGACTGATATCTGGCAACGAAGACATTCTACAAGGCCCTGGAGTGGCACACATGCGCTCTACGTCATGGAGCATGCAACCTTTTCAGGTGAAAAGTTTAGAAACTTGGCGAATAAACACATTCCTCACCATGTTTGGCACAACCTTTGAATAAGCGATGCGTTTTAGGGCAATGTCCTTAAAGTTTCGTTGGAAATAACCCTACAACAAGTGAATCTGGTCCGTTGCGGGCCCTTCTACACAGAGCACGTCAGGTTCAGCAAGTAATTTGTGGTAGTATAGCATGGAAAGAACGACATTGGACGGGCTAAAAAAACTCTCTTCAAATTCCATGTTGTCATGCAGTTCCATCATAACGGATGTAGTTTCCACTGATATCTGGCAACGGAGATATTCTACAAGGCCCTTGAGTGGCACTCATGCGTGCTACGTCTTGGAGCATGCAACCTTTTCAGGTGAAAAGTTTAGAAACTTGGCGAATAAACACATTCCTCACCTTGTTTGCATAACTTTTGGATAAGCGATGCGTTTTAGGGCAATGTCCTTAAAGTTTCGATGGAAATAACCCTACAATAATTTAATCTGGTCCGTTGAGGGCCCTTCTACACAGAGCACGTCAGGTTCTGGAACTAATTTGTGGTAGTGTGGCAGGGAAAGAACGACATTGGACGGGCTAAAAAATTCTCTTCAAATACCATGTTGTCGTGCATTTCCATCATAACGGATGTCATTTCGACTGATATCTGGCAACGGAGACATTCTACAAGGCCCTGGAGTGGCACTCATGTGCTCTACGTCATGGAGCATGCAACCTTTCCAGGTGAAAAGTTTAGAAACTTGGCGAATAAACACATTCGTCACCTTGATCGGCACAACCTTTAGATAAGCGATGCGTTTTAGGGCAATGTCCATAAAGTTTCGATGGAAATAACCCTACGACAAGTGAATCTGGTCCGTTGAGGGCCCTTCTACACTGAGCACGTCAGGTTTAGGAAGTAATTTGTGGTTGTGTGGCAGGGAAAGAACGACATTGGACGGGCTAAAAAACTCTCTTCAAATTCCATGTTGTCATGCATTTCCATCATAACGGATGTCGTTTCGACTGATATCTAGCAACGGAGACATTCTACAAGGCCCTGGAGTGGCACTCATGCGTGCTACGTCATGGAGCATACAACCTTTTCAGGTGAAAAGTTTAGAAACTTGGCGAATAAACACATTCCTCGCCTTGTTTGCCACACCCTTTGGATAAGCGATGCGTTTTAGGCCAATGTCCTTAAAGTTTCGATGGAAATAACCGTACAACAAGTGAATCTGGTCCGTTGAGGGCCCTTCTAGACCGAGCACGTCAGGTTCAGGAACTAATTTGTGGTGGTGTGGTAGGGAAAGAACGACATTGGACGGGCTAAAAAACTCTCTTCAAATTCCATGTTGTCATGCATTTCCATAGTAACGGATGTCGTTTCGACTGATATCTGGCAACGGAGACATTCTGCAAGGCCCTGGAGTGGCACTCATGCGTGCTACGTCATGGAGCATGCAAACTTTTCAGGTGAAAAGTTTAGAAACATGGCGAATAAACACATTCCTCACCATGTTTGGCACAACCTTTGAATAAGCGATGCGTTTTAGGGCAATGCCGTTAAAGTTTCGTTGGAAATAACCCTACAACAAGTGAATCTGGTCCGTTGACGGCCCTTCTACACAGAGCACATCAGGTTCTGTAACTAATTTGTGGTAGTATGGCAGGGAAAGAACGACATTGGACGGGCTAAAAAACTCTCTTCAAATACCATGTTGTCATGCATTTCCATCATAACGTATGTTGTTTCGACTGATATCTGGCAACGAAGACATTCTACAAGGCCCCTGAGTGGCACTCATGCGTGCTACGTCATGGAGCATGCGACCTTTTCAGGTGAAAAGTTTAGAAACTTGGCGAATAAACACATTCCTCACCTTGATTGGCACAACCTTTAGATAATCGATGCATTTTAGGGCAATGTCCTTAAAGTTTCGATGGAAATAACCCTACAACAAGTGAATCTGGTCTGTTGAGGGCCCTTCTACACTGAGCACGTCAGGTTTAGGAAGTAATTTGTGGTAGTGTGGCAGGGAAAGAACGACATTGGACGGGCTAAAAAACTCTCTTCAAATTCCATGTTGTCATGCATTTCCATCATAACGGATGTCGTTTCGACTGATATCTAGCAACGGAGACATTTTACAAGGCCCTGGAGTGGCACTCATGCGCTCTACCTTATGGAGCATGCAACCTTTTCAGGTGAAAAGTTTAGAAACTTGGCGAATAACCACATTCCTCACCTAGATTGGCACAACCTTTAGATAAGCGATGCGTTTTAGGGCAATGTCCTTAAAGTTTCGATGGAAATAACCCTACAATAAGTGAATCTGGTCCGTTGACGGCCCTTCTACACAGAGCACGTCAGGTTCTGGAACGAATTTGTGGTAGCGTCGCAGGGAAAGTATAACATTGGAAAAGCTAAAAAATTCTCTTCAAATACCATGTTGTCGTGCGTTTCCATCATAACGGATGTCATTTCGACTGATATCTGGCAACGAAGACATTCTACAAGGCCCTGGAGTGGCACACATGCGCTCTACGTCATGGAGCATGCAACCTTTTCAGGTGAAAAGTTTAGAAACTTGGCGAATAAACACATTCCTCACCATGTTTGGCACAACCTTTGAATAAGCGATGCGTTTTATGGCAATGTCCTTAAAGTTTCGTTGGAAATAACCCTACAACAAGTGAATCTGGTCCGTTGCGGGCCCTTCTACACAGAGCACGTCAGGTTCAGCAAGTAATTTGTGGTAGTATAGCATGGAAAGAACGACATTGGACGGGCTAAAAAAACTCTCTTCAAATTCCATGTTGTCATGCAGTTCCATCATAACGGATGTAGTTTCCACTGATATCTGGCAACGGAGATATTCTACAAGGCCCTTGAGTGGCACTCATGCGTGCTACGTCTTGGAGCATGCAACCTTTTCAGGTGAAAAGTTTAGAAACTTGGCGAATAAACACATTCCTCAGCTTGTTTGCATAACTTTTGGATAAGCGATGCGTTTTAGGGCAATGTCCTTAAAGTTTCGATGGAAATAACCCTACAATAATTTAATCTGGTCCGTTGAGGGCCCTTCTACACAGAGCACGTCAGGTTCTGGAACTAATTTGTGGTAGTGTGGCAGGGAAAGAACGACATTGGACGGGCTAAAAAATTCTCTTCAAATACCATGTTGTCGTGCATTTCCATCATAACGGATGTCATTTCGACTGATATCTGGCAACGGAGACATTCTACAAGGCCCTGGAGTGGCACTCATGTGCTCTACGTCATGGAGCATGCAACCTTTTCAGGTGAAAAGTTTAGAAACTTGGCGAATAAACACATTCCTCGCCTTGTTTGCCACACCCTTTGGATAAGCGATGCGTTTTAGGCCAATGTCCTTAAAGTTTCGATGGAAATAACCCTACAACAAGTGAATCTGGTCCGTTGAGGGCCCTTCTAGACCGAGCACGTCAGGTTCAGGAACTAATTTGTGGTAGTGTGGCAGGGAAAGAACGACATTGGACGGGCTAAAAAACTCTCTTCAAATTCCATGTTGTCATGCATTTCCATAGTAACGGATGTCGTTTCGACTGATATCTGGCAACGGAGACATTCTGCAAGGCCCTGGAGTGGCACTCATGCGTGCTACGTCATGGAGCATGAAAACTTTTCAGGTGAAAAGTTTAGAAACATGGCGAATAAACACATTCCTCACCATGTTTGGCACAACCTTTGAATAAGCGATGCGTTTTAGGGCAATGCCGTTAAAGTTTCGTTGGAAATAACCCTACAACAAGTGAATCTGGTCCGTTGACGGCCCTTCTACACAGAGCACGTCAGGTTCTGTAACTAATTTGTGGTAGTATGGCAGGGAAAGAACGACATTGGACGGGCTAAAAAACTCTCTTCAAATACCATGTTGTCATGCATTTCCATCATAACGGATGTTGTTTCGACTGATATCTGGCAACGAAGACATTCTACAAGGCCCCTGAGTGGCACTCATGTGTGCTACGTCATGGAGCATGCGACCTTTTCAGGTGAAAAGTTTAGAAACTTGGCGAATAAACACATTCCTCACCTTGATTGGCACAACCTTTAGATAATCGATGCGTTTTAGGGCAATGTCCTTAAAGTATCGATGGAAATAACCCTACAACTAGTGAATCTGGTCCGTTGAGGGCCCTTCTACACCGAGCACGTCAGGTTTAGCAAGTAATTTGTGGTAGTGTGGCAGGGAAAGAACGACATTGGACGGGCTAAAAAACACTCTTCAAATTCCATGTTGTCATGCATTTCCATCATAACGGATGTCGTTTCGACTGATATCTGGCAACGGAGACATTCTACAAGGCCCTGGAGTGGCACTCATGCGTGCTACGTCAGGGAGCATGCAACCTTTTCAGGTGAAAAGTTTAGAAACTTGGCGAATAAACACATTCCTCACCTTGTTTGGCACAACCTTTAGATAAGCGATGCGTTTTAGCGCAATGTCCTTAAAGTTTCGATGGAAATAACCCTACAACAAGTGAATCTGGTCCGTTGAGGGCCCTTCTATACCGAGCACGTCAGGTTTTGGAAGTAATTAGTGGTAGTGTGGCAGGGAAAGAACGACATTGGACGGGCTAAAAAACTCTCTTCAAATTCCATGTTGTCATGCATTTCCATCATAACGGATGTCGTTTCGACTGATATCTGGCAACGGAGACATTCTACAAGGCCCTGGAGTGGCACTCATGCGTGCTACGTCAGGGAGCATGCAACCTTTTCAGGTGAAAAGTTTAGAAACTTGGCGAATAAACACATTCCTCACCTTGTTTGGCACAACCTTTAGATAAGCGATGCGTTTTAGCGCAATGTCCTTAAAGTTTCGATGGAAATAACCCTACAACAAGTGAATCTGGTCCGTTGAGGGCCCTTCTATACCGAGCACGTCAGGTTTTGGAAGTAATTAGTGGTAGTGTGGCAGGGAAAGAACGACATTGGACGGGCTAAAAAACTCTCTTCAAATTCCATGTTGTCATGCATTTCCATCATAACGGATGTCGTTTCGACTGATATCTGGCAACGGAGACATTCTACAAGGCCCTGGAGTGGCACTCATGCGTGCTACGTCAGGGAGCATGCAACCTTTTCAGGTGAAAAGTTTAGAAACTTGGCGAATAAACACATTCCTCACCTTGTTTGGCACAACCTTTAGATAAGCGATGCGTTTTAGCGCAATGTCCTTAAAGTTTCGATGGAAATAACCCTACAACAAGTGAATCTGGTCCGTTGAGGGCCCTTCTATACCGAGCACGTCAGGTTTAGGAAGTAATTTGTGGTAGTGTGGCAGGCAAAGAACGACATTGGACGGGCTAAAAAACACTCTTCAAATTCCATGTTGTCATGCATTTCCATCATAACGGATGTCGTTTCGACTGATATCTGGCAACGGAGACATTCTACAAGGCCCTGGAGTGGCACTCATGCGTGCTACGTCATGGAGCATGCACCCTTTTTAGGTGAAAAGTTTAGAAACTTGGCGAATAAACACATTCCTCACATTGTTTGGCACAACCTTTAGATAAGCGATGTGTTTTAGGGCAATGTCCTTAAAGTTTCGATGGAAATAACCCTACAACAAGTGAATCTGGTCCGTTGAGGGCCCTTCTACACCGAGCACGTCAGGTTCAGCAAGTAATTTGTGGTAGTTTGGCGGGGAAAGAACGACATTGGACGGGCTAAAAAACTCTCTTCAAATTCCATGTTGTCATGCATTTCCATCATAACGGATGTCGTTTCGACTGATATCTGGCAACGGAGACATTCTACAAGGCCCTGGAGTGGCACTCATGCGTGCTACGTCATGGAGCATGCAACCTTTTTAGATGAAAAGTTTAGAAACTTGGCGAATAAACACATTCCTCACCTTGTTTGGCACAACCTTTAGATAAGCGATG
>BDMV01000011.1:12223010-12243275 GCA_008326285.1 Oryza officinalis
CAAGTTGAATGGCTCAATTTGGAGTTCGTATGAATTAGATATGAATTTTAGAAGTTTTGAGCCATTTAAATGAATTTCTTGAAATTAAATCGATTTATTGCGTAATTATTAATTAATTTTGCAAAGGAAAGGGCTACGCTGACATCATCAAAGGGAATCGGCGCCGGAACGGTGGGTCCCACGTGTCAACGGGTCAAGGGCGGACAGTCCACGATGGAAAGCCACCACGTGGCACCGACGTGGCGACCACGGCGGACGAAAGGGAGAAGGTAGCGCCGACGTGGACGCCAACGTGGCGAAGCCGGCGGCGGCCACGTGGTCTGGGTGTGGATTGGAGTAAACAAAGGGGCCCACGTGTTGGCGACACAAGTGTCGGCGAACAGGAGAGAAAAAGGAGGTGGAATGGACTTTGCAGGGGAAAGGGGAAAATTAGGCTGAGAGGGAGGTAAACTGGACTTGAGGAGATGAGCTGGATTTTCTCGGGAAAAAGTTAAAAGGGCCGAGGGACGAAAAGTAGACTTTTGTGTGGAGAAAGGATAATAGGCCGGCGGCCCAAAGAGACGAGGGACCAAGATTGGACTTTTACGAGGAGGTGGGCCAATCGGGCCGAACGGGGTGATGGGCCGGCCTGAGAAAAAGGGAGAGGGACGCAAAATAGACTTTTGCGGGGAGATGGGCCAATCGGCCCGACGGCCGCTGGGCCGGAGGGAGCGGTGGGCCGAACGGAGCGGCCTCTACGGCCCGGGCGGACGGCTAGGGCTGACGTCAGCGGCTAGGGCTGACGTCAGCCGCGGCGGCGGCGGCTGCGCTCCACGTGGCGCACACGTGGCGCCGACGCGGCAGCCACGCGGCGCCCACGTGGCGGCCACGCGGGGCGGGAGCGGGCGGCCGGGATCGGCCCGAGTGGCCGATCCGACGGCTGAGACGCGCGGGCGGCCGAGCGGCCGGGCTCGGGCTCGGCCGAGCCGGCCATGGCGCGCGGCGGCGCTAGGGTTCGGCGCGGGAGGCGGCGGCGCGGCGGCGCGCGGAGGCGGCGGCGCGCGGGACGGTGCGGGAGCGCACGGGCGACGGCGGCGCGGGAGGCGCGCACGGCAGCGAGCGGCGCGGCCGGGAGAGGGGAGAAGGAAAAGGCGGCGGCGCTTACCGGCGGCGAAGACGGCGGCGGAAAACGGCGGCGGCGGAGCGGCGCTAGGGTTAGGGTTTTGGGGCGGCGGCGGCGGGGAAAACGAGGAGGAGGCCTCGGGGGGTGGAAATAAATAGGGGGGCCGATTAGGGTTGGCGGCGCGGCGGAAAACCCGCCGGGGTTTGCGGCGGCGCGAGCGCGGCGGCGGCCGGCCGAGTTGGGACGGCTCGGGCGCGGGCCCCACCTGTCGGTGGCCCGGGGCGGAGGAAGGCAGCGGCGGCTCTCGGCGGGCCTTGGGCCACGGCCTCGGGCCGGCCCGAGAGGGGGAAGGACGCGGAGGCGGCGGGGGCGCGGCCTTGGGCCGCCTTGGGCCGAGGAGGGAAGAGGCGCGGCGGCTCGGGTCGCTGGGCCGAAGAGGGAAGAGGCCGCGTGGGCCGCGGGAGAGAGAGAGGACGGTTTTGGGCCGAAAACGGCCCAAAACAAAAAGGGGACACTTTTAATTTGTTTTTCAATTAATTTAATTTGTTAAATGAACTTTGTGACTTTAAAATTATTTCTTTAGCTCCAAAAATTCACGAAAAATTTTGGAGAGTACTTTAAGGCATAGAGAATATTACAAAAATATTTCCGGCCATGATTTTTAAAGGAAAATTTTAATTTCCTTGCTAATTTCACTTGTTTAAATTGCTTTTGATTTTTATTAAATTTCTGGAAAATGTATTATTAGGTAATTTTTAATCCCGATCGAAAATCGGGGTGTGACAAATCTACCCCCCTTACAGGAATCTCGTCCCGAGATTCGGGGATGGCTAGAAAGAAAGCTGGCGAGGGCAGGGTTCGACTGGCTTGCAGACTTCCGCGGCTTCTTTCTGACTTTGACCTAGCTAATTGATTAACCCGTCTTGAGCGACTGACCCTGTTGGCATCCAGCTCGATGTTCCGTTTCTTGGCCAAAACTGCACTGGTTGGTTCTCTCTGCTCTGACCCTGATCTGGGTTGCAGTTATTCGTAAAGCTTACTTTGGACTGCGTAGTTGACGTTTACAATTTTTGACGAGCTGAGAATCGACTTCGTTGACTTGAAACCGGTGGGGTTGTTCCTGAAATTTCGAAACTGACGTTGATGTTACCAAGGGTTTCTGTTTTTCGGATCGCGCAAAAATTCACTTTCAATCCTTGAGTAGAGACGATCTATCCAGCGAGCTTCTCTGCCACCTGTTTTGTTGGTGATGTATTCCTTTTCTTTTGGCTCGACGACTGCATTCTCTTACTTTAAGCAGAGGTAGCGGAACAATTCCTTGTCGTCTTCCTAGAAACATTGGGACAGTTTTCGAAAACTGCAACGGTTGTCTTGAACTGAAGGTAACCATTCTTGATCCTTATTCACCACTAGGGTGCAGTTGCATCTACTGTTCTCTTGGGGACCTCTAAGATTGAGAGGATGGATATTTTTCTCTGACGCCAACTTGTCAACTTGTCACCACCAAATATTTCATCATTCTTCTCATTTTATTGAGGTGCCACTTATACTGTCCTTCGAAAAGGCCTCATCATGTCGAGTGTGACTACGGTCTGACCAACTTGACTGACTTGTCATTTCCTGGATTGATTATTTTCTTTTCCCGGCTAGCGATTACGTCTTGAGGGTCTGACCAAATTGTAGTGAGCTGGTAAAAGAAACTCTAGGTTTCTTAGTGACGTGTTAGACGCACATCTTCACCTGTCATAATTCATCTTGACAATCCAAACGCGGATTGACTTACTCAATATTCCCTTCTTATTACCTGACTACCACAAGGCTTCTGGGTACCTCATGACATTGACAGGTACACAAGTGAATCCACCTTTTGGATAAACGAGATGAGCCATACGAAAAGGGAAAAACTGCCTGACATAACCCTTATTCGATAATCCTTCTTTTATTACATAACTGCGATGAAGTTTCTACGTACACGGAAAAACACTTGAAGAACAAACACTTGTAAACCGTGGCATGACTTGGGTGGTGCTGTCTTTACTCCTGTGATTCAGGCCGGTTTGTCTTGCTCTGTCCTCGCTTACTAGCTGGTGTTTCAACGGTAACACTGCTTTTCTTGCAGACATTCCTTGGAAAGATAACAACCTTCTTGGTAGCTGCGGTTGGTAGGACCTCCTTGCGTGAGATGTCACCAATCTGCAATTGGTTGCTGGCCATCGGGATCGGAGCAACACAGGGTGCATTGCTTGGTTTGTTATCAGCCACGCGAACTGGTACTGTGGACTCTTGCTGAGGTTACTGTGTACGGATTGCTCCATCTTCTTGCGGTTGGAGCAGGTTGTCGTTGTCCTGGCATTGCTTGCCCTTCTGTGACTGGCTCTGTAGCTTTGGGACGATTGCCGATGAAACTGAAGACTTCCTTTTGGTAGCCTTAACAATGATTCGCTGTGGTGGGGGTTGCACATCCAGGTGACGGTTGGTTTCACTTTTCTTTTTATCACTCCTTCGCTGGATTTTACCCTGCTGTGCCGAGGCCGAGGCAATTGGGGAAGTTAGGGTATCGCAGACAGGGCCGGTACCTTGAAGGTATTGACGTTTTGGCATTGAGCAACCATCGGATAAATGACTTGCATCTCCACAGTTGAAACAACGATGGACTAATTTCTTTGGTCTCGGGAACGGACACTTTTTGAAGTAATGTCCTAGCTGAAGGCAGTTGTTACAGTTTCCTCTGGGTTGACCACGCTGCTTATCCTCTTGGGGCTGCACACTCACAACTGAGACAGGGGTGAGTGGAGATTCTTGAATCTTGTTGGTAGCACTCCTGCTACTGCTGATAGTCTCAACCAGAATTGGAGTTGATTGGAGATCAGGAACGGTGATGTTGCTCGCGACTGTCATAGATTGACGAACAGGTTGGAGGGGCGTCCTTTGATCTTCCTTGATCTTAGCTGGGACCACATCCAGTTGGCAGTTCTTAGGCACATGATCTGTTCCCTCACACAAGAAACATGTGATCTTCCTTGTAGGGCATTCTTCTGGCAAGTGGGTGTCTTCACCACAGGGACAAGTGTAGGAACACGCGTTAGTAGTATGTCCAATTTCTCCGCATCTAGTACATGCTTTGAACTCCATTTCTTTTTCACCTTTAAGGATCTCACCATCATCTTCATCATCATCATCAGAGGACACTTCTTCGAATCCATCCGTACCGGGCTTAGGCGGACCATACAGCCTAAGGTGTTGAGTTAGCTGACGGGCACCATGAAAGGTATTTCCTCTTAGACGCCTAGGTATCTTTGCCGCATCTTCTGGAGTAAATTCTGAACCAGTGATGGTCAGGTTCCTACCATCGTCCATCTTCCATACTAATGTCTTCCTCTTCTTAGAGTTTGATAATGGCGTACCATAGTTCCTGTAGGCAAGTTGACTTGAACGTTTCTCTTCTCTTGGGCATTGTGCTTTATCGTCAATTGGTGTCCTGGTATACACGTTCCAGGGACAATTTGTCGCATGATGACCTTGTTCCTCACAATCCTCACAGATAACATTAGCTTCTCTCCGGTATGAGAGTGATGGAGGTGCATTCGTCTGGTGGGATCTTAGCAGTATATCGGTAGGAGGCGTAGGTGCTTGTATTGGAAAATACTGACTTTGGCTCTGATTCAGACTCTGGGCTTGTATCGGAGCTTGCATCTGTTGTTGCGGATACTGTCGTTGCATCTGCTGCATCATCATAGCCAGTATTTGCGTCTGGTTAGCCACCACTTGTGCTAGGGTTGGGTCCCCGAATGGTGGAGGCGAAATGTCCATGGGGTTGCTTGGGATTACTCCATGAAACTCTTGCGATCCTGATCCACTGCCATTGTCTCTGACGTTGACCATCTGTTGCAGGTAGAGGAGGGAAGTGAGAATGGTTGAACTAAAGGCAAGACCTTAACCCACTCAGCTACTGATCTGATGTGAGTACACTTTTACTGTTCAAGTTGATTAGGCAAACAACCTAGTATGGTCACATCCCCACCAATGATGTAAACCATACACCTGCACACACGCAAACAACACACGATCTAACGACTACCGATACTACTCTTCTGGGAAGGATTGGGTTTAGGTAAGCCTCCGAAGAAAAACTTCGCTCGAACTTCGAGAGACGCGACCTGGGACTAGCTCAACTTGCCCTTCTGGCTTGAAGCTCGACTCTTGGCTTGTCTTTTTGCGAAGCTTTTAGTTTGTGCTCCAGGCTTAACAGCTAGAGAGTTGGAGAGGAAAGGAGAGAAATTTGATAAACTGTTTTGCAAAGAACTCCTGAGGGAGAGAAGAGACATTTTCGCAGATAAGGTTTTCGCAAAAACTTGTCCATTAGGGGTTTGACCATTTGGCTTGACCTACAGTCAAGATGGCTCTGATACCAACTTGTCACGCCCGGAAATTTTCCCAAATTTCCAGACCATTTTGTGTATTAAGTCCCTGTCCAGGCATCAACCAGGGTACACAAAACGACAAATCAATAAACAGATCCAAACGTAAATAAAGCGATAAATACTTACAACAGAGGCACTTAGTCCTCACACCAAAAAGAAAACAGCAGCGGAAAGAGACGATCCTAGCGGGGCTTCAGCTCCACTCCACAGGCAAACTCAACTGGGGTCTGAGCCTTGGTCCTCTAACTTCATCTTCAACTCAGAAGTACTAAACTTCTGAAAAAGGGGAAAAATAGCAAGATTGAGTACAACCACCGTACTCAACAAGCCACACCAACGATGCAAACATGCACAGGGGAGACAAAGGGAGGCTTGTGGCTCTTTGCAGAAAAGCGGTTGAAAACCTTTATATTTTAAAACAGTAAAATAGTTGTTTAATTAAAGCAATATTAAATCTCCACTGAACAACGCTACAACCACGTTGAACAGGCCCAACCATTCCACCTGAACTACACCAGTTCATTAAGTCAAATTAATTAAACATGTGGGACTAATCACGGTGAATCTGGTCGATCGCCCATAACCGCGGGCACGGCTATTCGAATAGTTTTACTCTGATCAGAGGTGCGCAACTGTACCCACAAGACACGATTCCACACATGTTACCATGCCCCGAAGTATCACCACGATACTGCAAAGGGGGAAATCGTGACAAGACCTTTCGCATAACCCCTCTAACCAATCGTACCAACCTCGGTTTCGCCCCCACCCCTCAAAAGGCAGTGGGCAGCCCCCCCTCGAGCCTTGGTGAATCCAGTAGCCGCATAGACCCTCGCCGGCCCATCCAAACTCCATCACGCTCACCCTAACCAAGTGTACGTCGGCTAGAGGAAAGTTACACTACCAGTCCAGCAGTTGCCCATTCTTGCTTGTGGTAAGCACTGTTATTCTTCCAGGGTTTCCCATGAACCGGTCCTTAATTGCCATGGGTGCGACCAGCAAAACCATGCACCCACAGCCCACCATTAAGTCATATTTTAGTTGGATAATTACGACCAATGAAACATGGTCAGATGTTCTCGAGCTAACAGCTCAACTAGAAGCTAAAAGTAAAGAGTGTAATTATCCCATTAAATGAGCTAGTGGTAATTAAGCATGGCTAAGCATATATAATTCTAGCAAAGTCAATATAAGTGACTCAACGCTAGTCAAATTATCACCCAAGTTAACAAAGGAAGGTTAACAAGTAAACATGGCTACAAGCGAACGGATAGGTAAACCCTATTCCCATGTAATTAGCAAAACATGCACTTTATTTGCAAACGTAAAACATTTCGTAAAATAGGTACAACATGCTCAAGGGGAATGTGTGACTTGCCTTGCTTCTTCAAACAATCTTCCGAACTCTTTTCCTCGCGAGCGCAAACTCTCCGAAACGACGGAATCTACACGCTGGCACGCAAAACGAGGAAAAACTCTAATAAAAACCAAGTAAACAGTACATAAAAAGTAAACAAACATGTAGAGCTCAATTTTAGATGAATTTTGCAAGTTGAATGGCTCAATTTGGAGTTCGTATGAATTAGATATGAATTTTAGAAGTTTTGAGCCATTTAAATGAATTTCTGGAAATTAAATCGATTTATTGCGCAATTATTAATTAACTTTGCAAAGGAAAGGACTACGCTGACATCATCAAAGGGAAACGGCGCCGGAACGGCGGGTCCCACGTGTCAACGGGTCAAGGGCGGACAGTCCACGGTGGAAAAGCACCACGTGGCACCGACGTGGCGACCACGGCGGACGAAAGGGAGAAGGTAGCGCCGACGTGGACGCCAACGTGGCGAAGCCGCGGGCGGCCACGTGGTCTGGGTGTGGATTGGAGTAAACAAAGGGGCCCACGTGTTGGCGACACAAGTGTCGGCGAACAGGAGAGAAAAAGGAGGTGGAATGGACTTTGCAGGGGAAAGGGGAAAATTAGGCTGAGAGGGAGGTAAACTGGACTTGAGGAGATGAGCTGGATTTTCTCGGGAAAAAGTTAAAAGGGCCGAGGGACGAAAAGTAGACTTTTGTGTGGAGAAAGGATAATAGGCCGGCGGCCCAAAGAGACGAGGGACCAAGATTGGACTTTTACGAGGAGGTGGGCCAATCGGGCCGAACGGGGTGATGGGCCGGCCTGAGAAAAAGGGAGAGGGACGCAAAATAGACTTTTGCGGGGAGATGGGCCAATCGGCCCGACAGCCGCTGGGCCGGAGGAAGCGGTGGGCCGAACGGAGAGGCCTCTACGGCCCGGGCGGACGGCTAGGGCTGACGTCAGCGGCTAGGGCTGACGTCAGCCGCGGCGGCGGCGGCTGCGCTCCACGTGGCGCACACGTGGCGCCGACGCGGCAGCCACGCGGCGCCCACGTGGCGGCCACGCGGGGCGGGAGCGGGCGGCCGGGATCGGCCCGAGTGGCCGATCCGACGGCTGAGACGCGCGGGCGGCCGAGCGGCCGGGCTCGGGCTCGGCCGAGCCGGCCATGGCGCGCGGCGGCGCTAGGGTTTCGGCGCGGGAGGCGGCGGCGCGGCGGCGCGCGGGAGGCGGCGCACGAGCGGCAGCGGGGCGGTGCGGGAGCGCACGGGCGACGGCGGCGCGGGAGGCGCGCACGGCAGCGGGCGGTGCGGCCGGGAGAGGGGAGAAGGGAAAGGCGGCGGCGCTTACCGGCGGCGAAGACGGCGGCGGAAAACGGCGGCGGCGGAGCGGCGCTAGGGTTAGGGTTTTGGGGGCGGCGGCGGCGGGGAAAAACAAGGAAGAGCCTCGGGGGGGGGAAATAAAAGGGCGGCGTGGCGGGAATCCCGCCGGGGTTTGCGGCGGCGCGAGCGCGGCGGCGGCCGGGCGGCGCGACGACGGGCGGGCGCGGGCCCCACCTGTCGGTGGCCCGGGGCGGAGGGAGGCAGCGGCGGCTCTCGGGCGGCCTTGGGCCACGGCCTCGTGCCGGCCCGGGAAGGGGGAAGGACGCAGAGGCGGCGGGGCGCGGCCTTGGGCCGCCTTGGGCCGAAGGAGAGGGGAGAGGAGGGACGGCAGCTCGAGTGGCTGGGCCGAAGAGGGGAGGAAGCCGTTTGGGCCAGGGGAGAGAGAGAGAAGTTTTGGGCCGAAAACGGCCCAAAACAAAAAGGGGACATTTTTAATTTGTTTTTTTTTAATTTAATCAGTTAAATGAACTTTGTGACTTTAAAATTATTTCTTTAGCTCCAAAAATTCACGAAAAATTTTGGAGAGTACTTTAAGGCGCAGAGAATATTACAAAAATATTTCCGGCCATGATTTTTAAAGGAAATTTTTGATTTCCTTGCTAATTTCACTTGTTTAAATTGCTTTTTATTTTTATTTAATTTCTGGAAAATGTATTATTAGGTAATTTTTAATCCCGATCGAAAATCGGGGTGTGACAATGCTCCACGACGTAGCACGCATGAGTGCCACTCCAGGGCTTTGTAGAATGTCTCCGTAGCCAGATATCAGTCGAAACGACATCCGTTAGGCTGGAAATGCATGACAACATGGTATTTGAGGAGAGTTTTTTAGCCCGTCCAATGTCGTTCTTTCCCTACCACGCTACCACAAATTAGTTCTTAAACCTGACGTGCTCAGTGTAGAAGGGCCCTTAACGGACCAGATTAACTTGTTGTGAGGTTATTTCCATCGAAACATTAAGGACTTTGCCCTAAACGCCTCCCTTATCCAAAGGTTGTGCCAATCAAGGTGAGGAATATGTTTATTCACAAAGTTTCTAAATTTTTCCCCTGAAAATGTTGCATGCTCCATGACGTAGCACGCATGAGTGCCACTCCAGGGCTTTGTAGAATGTCTCCGTTGCCAGATATCAGTCGAAACGACATCAGTTAGGATGGAAATGCGTGACAACATGGAATTTGAAGAGAGTTTTTTAGCCCGTCCAATATCGTTTTTTCCGTGCCACGCTACCACAAATTAGTTCCTAAACCTGACGTGCTCAGTGTAGAAGGGCCCTCAACGGACCAGATTAAGTTGTTGTGGGGTTACTTCCATCGAAACTTTAAGGACATTGCCCTAAACGCCTCGCTTATCCAAAGGTTGTGCCAAACAAGGTGAGGAATGTGTTTATTCACAAAGTTTCTAAACTTTTCCCCTGAAAATGTTGCATGCTCCATGACGTAGCACGCATGAGGGCCACTCCAGGGCTTTGTAGAATGTCTTCGTTGCCAGATATCAGTCGAAACGACATCCGTTAGGATAGAAATGCATGACAACATGGAATTTGAAGAGAGCTTTTTAGCCCATCCAATGTCGTTCTTGTCCTGCCACGCTACCACAATTTAGTTCCTAAACCTGACGTGCTCGGTGTCGAAGGGCCCTCAACGGACCAGATTAAGTTGTTGTGGGGTTATTTCCATCGAAACATTAAGAACATAGCCCTAAAACGCATCGCTTATCCAAGGTTGTGCCAAACAAAGTGAGGAATGTGTTTATTCGCCTAGTTTCTAAACTTATCCCCTGAAAAGGTTTCATGCTCCATGACGTAGCACGCATGAGTGCCACTCCAGGGATTTGTAGAATGTCTCCGTTGCCAGATATCAGTCGAAACGACATCCGTTAGGATGGAAGTGCATGACAACATGGAATTTGAAGAGTTTTTTAGCCCGTCCAATGTCGTTTTTTCCGTGCCACGCTACCACAAATTGGTTCCTAAACCTGACGTGCTCAGTGTAGAAGGGCCCTCAACGGACCAGATTAACTTGTTGTGGGGTTACTTCCATCGAAACTTTAAGGACATTGCCCTAAACGCCTCACTTATCCAAAGGTTGTGCCAAACAAGGTGAGGAATATGTTTATTCACAAAGTTTCTAAACTTTTCCCCTGAAAATGTTGCATGCTCCATGACGTAGCACGCATGAGTGCCACTCCAGGGCTTTGTAGAATGTCTCTGTTGCCAGATATCAGTCCAAACGACATCCGTTAGGATAGAAATGCATGACAACATGGAATTTGAAGAGAGCTTTTTAGCCCATCCAATGTCGTTCTCGCCCTGCCACGCTGCCACAAATTAGTTCCTAAACCTGACGTGCTCGGTGCCGAAGGGCCCTCAACGGACCAGATTAACATGTTGTGGGGTTATTTCCATCGAAACATTAAAAACATTGCCCTAAAACGAATCGCTTATCCAAGGTTGTGCCAAACAAAGTGAGGAATGTGTTTTTTCGCCTAGTTTCTAAACTTTTCCCCAGATAAGGATTCCTGCTCCACGACGTAGCACGCATGAGTGCCACTCCAGGGCTTTGTAGAATGTCTCCGTTGCCAGATATCAGTCGAAACGACATCCGTTAGGATGGAAATGCTTGACAACATGGAATTTGAAGAGAGTTTTTTAGCCCGTCCAATGTCGTTTTTTCCCTGCCACGCTACCACAAATTAGTTCCTAAACCTGACGTGCTCGGTGTAGAAGGGCCCTCAACGGACCAGATTAACTTGTTGTGGGGTTATTTCCATCGAAACATTAAGAACATTGCCCTAAAACGCATCGCTTATCCAAGGTTGTGCCAAACAAGGTGAGGAATGTGTTTATTCGGCTAGTTTCTAAACATTTCCCCTGAAAAGGTTTCATGCTCCACGACGTAGCACGCATGAGTGCCACTCCAGAGCTTTGTACAATGTCTCCGTTGCCAGATATCAGTCGAAACGACATCCGTTAGGATGGAAATGCATGACAACATGGAATTTGAAGAGAGTTTTTTAGCCCGTCCAATGTCGTTCTTTCCCTGCCACGCTACCACAAATTAGTTCCTAAACCTGACATGCTCAGTGTAGAAGGGCCCTAAACAGACCAGATTAACTTGTTTTGGGGTTATTTCCATCGAAACTTTAAGGACATTGCCCTAAACGCCTCGCTTATCCAAAGGTTGTGCCAAACAACGTGAGGAATGCGTTTATTCACAAAGTTCCTAAACTTTTCCCCCGAAATGGCTTCATGCTCCATGACGTAGCACGCATGAGTGCCACTCCAAGGCTTTGTAGACTGTCTCTGTTGCCAGATATCCGTCAAAACGACATCCGTTAGGATGGAAATGCATGACAACATGAAATTTGAAGAGAGTTTTTTAGCCCGTCCAATATCGTTCTTTCCCTGCCACGCTACCACAAATTAGTTCCTAAACCTGACGTGCTCGGCGTAGAAGGGCCCTCAACGGAATAGATTAACTTGTTGTTGGGTTATTTCCATCGAAACATTAAGGACATTACCTTAAAACGCATCGCTTATCCAAAGGTTGTGCCAAACAAGGTGAGGAATGTGTTTATTCACAAAGTTTCTAAACTTTTCCCCTGAAAAGGTTTCATGCTCCACGACGTAGCACGCATGAGTTCCACTCAAGGGCTTTGTAGAATGTCTCCGTTGCCAGATGTCAGTCGAAACGACATCCGTTAGGATGGAAATGCATGACAACATAGAATTTGAAGAGAGTTTTTTAGCCCGTCCAATGTCGTTCTTTCCCTACCACGCTACCACAAATTAGTTCCTAAACCTGACATGCTTAGTGTAGAAGGGCCCTAAACAGACCAGATTAACTTGTTGTGGGGTTATTTCCATCGAAACTTTAAGGACATTGCCCTAAACGCCTCGCTTATCCCAAGGTTGTGCCAAACAACGTGAGGAATGCGTTTATTCACAAAGTTTCTAAACTTTTCCCCTGAAAAGGTTTCATGCTCCATGACGTAGCACGCATGAGTGCCACTCCAAGGCTTTGTAGAATGTCTCCGTTGCCAGATATCCGTCAAAACGACATCTGTTAGGATGGAAATGCTTGACAACATGGAATTTGAAGAGAGTTTTATAGCCCGTCCAATGTCGTTCTTTCCCTGCCACGCTACCACAAATTACTTCCTAAACCTGACGTGCTCGGCGTAGAAGGGCCCTCAACGGAATAGATTAACTTGTTGTTGGGTTATTTCCGTCGAAACATTAAGGACATTACTTGCCTTAAAACGCATCACTTATCCAAAGGTTGTGCCAAACATGGTGAGGAATATGTTTATTCACCTAGTTTCTAAACTTTTTCGATGAAAAGGTTTCATGCTCCATGACATAGCACCCATGTGTGCCACTCCAGGGCCTTGTAGGATGTCTCTGTTGCAAGATATCAGTTGAAACGACATCCGTTTTGATGGAAATGCATGACAACATGGAATTTGAAGAGTGTTTTTTAGCCCATCCAATGTCGTTCTTGCCCTGCCACGCTAGCACAAATTAGTTCCTAAACCTGACGTGCTCGGTGCAGAAGGGCGCTCAACGGACCAGATTAACTTGTTGTGGGGTTATTTCAATCGAAACTTTAAGGACATTGCCCTAAACGCCTCGCTTATCCAATGGTTGTGCCAAACAAGGCGAGGAATATGTTTACTCACAAAGTTTCTAAACTTTTGCCCTGAAAATGTTGCATGCTCCATGACGTTGCACGCATGAGTGCCACTCCAGGGCTTTGTAGAATGTCTCTGTTGCCAGATATCAGTTGAAACGACATCCGTTATGATGGAAATGCATGACAACATGGAATTTGAAGAGTGCTTTTTAGTCCTTCAATGTCGTTCTTGCCCTGCCATGCTACCACAAATTAGTTCCTAAACCTGACGTGCTCGGTGCAGAAGGGCGCTCAACGGACCAGATTAACTTGTTGTGGGGTTATTTCAATCGAAACTTTAAGGACATTGCCCTAAACGCCTCGCTTATCCAATGGTTGTGCCAAACAAGGCGAGGAATATGTTTACTCACAAAGTTTCTAAACTTTTGCCATGAAAATGTTGCATGCTCCATGACGTTGCACGCATGAGTGCCACTCCAGGGCTTTGTAGAATGTCTCTGTTGCCAGATATCAATCGAAACGACAACCGTTAGGATGGAAATGTGTGACAACATGCAATTTGAAGAGAGTTTTTTAGCCCGTCCAATGTCGTTCTTTCCCTGCCACGCTTCCTCAAATTAGTTCCTAAATCTGACGTGCTTGGTGTAGAAGGGCCCTCTACGGACCAGATTAACTCGTTATTGGGTTATTTCCATCGAAACCTTAAGGACATTGCCTTAAAACGCATCGCTTATCCAAAGGTTGTGCCAAACAAGGTGAGGAATGTGTTTATTCACAAAGTTTCTAAACTTTTCCCCTGAAAAGCTTGCATGCTCCATGACGTAGCACGCATGTGTGCCACTCCAGGGCCTTGTAGAATGTCTCTGTTGCCAGATATCAGTTGAAACGACATCCGTTATGATGGAAATGCATGACAACATGGAATTTGAAGAGTGCTTTTTAGTCCTTCAATGTCGTTCTTGCCCTGCCACGCTACCACAAATTAGTTCCTAAACCTGACGTGCTCGGTGCAGAAGGGCCCTCAACGGACCAGATTAACTTGTTGTGGGGTTATTTCCGCCGAAACTTTAAGAACATTGCCCTAAAACGCATCGCTTATCCAAGGTTGTGCCAAACAAGGTGAGGAATGTGTTTATTCGCCTAGTTTCTAAACTTTTCCCCTGAAAAGGTTTCATGCTCCACGACATAGCACCCATGTGTGCCACTCCATGGCCTTGTAGAATGTCTCTGTTGCGAGATATCAGTTGAAACGACATCCGTTATGATGGAAATGCATGACAACATGGAATTTGAACAGTGTTGTTTAGCCCATCCAATGTCGTTCTTGCCCTGCCACGTTACCACAAATTAGTTCCTAAACCTGACGTGCTCGGTGCAGAAGGGCCCTCAACGGACCAGATTAACTTGTTGTGGGGTTATTTCCATCGAAACTTTAAGAACATTGCCCTAAAACGCATCGCTTATCCAAGGTTGTGCCAAACAAGGTGAGGAATGTGTTTATTCGCCTAGTTTCTAAACATTTCCCCTGAAAAGGTTTCATGCTCCACGACATAGCACCCATTTGTGCCACTCCAGGGCCTTGTAGAATGTCTCTGTTGCCAGATATCAGTTGAAACGACATCCGTTATGATGGAAATGCATGACAACAATGAATTTGAAGAGTGTTTTTTAGCCCATCCAATGTCGTTCTTGCCCTGCCACGCTACCACAAATTAGTTCCTAAACCTGACGTGCTCGGTGCAGAAGGGCCCTCAACGGACCAGATTAACTTGTTGTGGGGTTATTTCAATCGAAACTTTAAGGACATTGCCCTAAACGCCTCGCTTATCCAAAGGTTGTGCCAAACAAGGCGAGGAATGTGTTTATTCACAAAGTTTCAAAACTTTTGCCCGGAAAATGTTGCGTGCTCCATGACGTTGCAGGCATGAGTGCCACTCCAGGGCTATGTAGAATGTCTCCATTGCCTGATATTAATCGAAACGACATCCGTTAGGATGGAAATGTGTGACAACATGGAATTTGAAGAGAGTTTTTTAGCCCGTCCAATGTCGTTCTTTCCATGCCACGCTTCCTCAAATTAGTTCCTAAACCTGACGTGCTTGGTGTAGAAGGGCCCTCAATGGACCAGATTAACTCGTTATTGGGTTATTTCCATCGAAACCTTAAGGACATTGCCTTAAAACGCATCGCTTATCCAAGGTTGTGCCAAACAAGGTGAGGAATGTGTTTATTCACAAAGATTCAAAACTTTTCCCCTGAAAAGGCTGCATGCTCCATGACGTAGCACGCATGTGTGCCACTCCAGGGCCTTGTAGAATGTGTCTGTTGCCATATATCAGTTGAAACGACATCCGTTATGATGGAAATGCATGACAACATGGAATTAGAGGAGTGTTTTTTAGCCCATCAATGTCGTTCTTGCCCTGCCACGCTACCACAAATTAGTTCCTAAACCTGACGTGCTCGGTGCAGAAGGGCCCTCAACGGACCAGATTAACTTGTTGTCGGGTTATTTCCATCAAAACTTTAAGAACATTGCCCTAAAACGCATCGCTTATCCAAGGTTGTGCCAAACAAGGTGAGGAATGTGTTTATTCGCCTAGTTTCTAAACTTTTCCCCTGAAAAGGTTTCATGCTCCACAACGTAGCATGCATGAGTGCCACTCCAGGGCTTTGTAGAATGTCTCCGTTGCCAGATAATAGCCGAAACGACATCTGTTAGGATGGAAATGCTTGACAACATGGAATTTGAAGAGAGTTTTTTAGCCCGTCCAATGTCGTTCTTTCCCTGCCACGCTACCACAAATTAGTTCCTAAACCTGACGTGCTTGGTGTAGATGGGCCCTCAACGTACCAGATTAACTTGTTATTGGGTTATTTCCATCGAAACCTTAAGGACATTGCCTTAAAACGCATCGCTTATCCAAAGGTTGTGCCAAACAAGGTGAGGAATGTGTTTATTCTCAAAGTTTCTAAACTTTTCCCCTGAAAAGGTTGCATGCTCCACGACGTAGCATGCCTGTGTGCCACTCCAAGGCCTTGTAGAATGTCTCTGTTGCCAGATATCAGTTGAAACGACAACCGTTATGACGGAAATGCATGACAACATGGAAATTGAAGATTGTTTTTTAGCCCATCCAATGTCGTTCTTGCCCTGCCACGCTACCACAAATTTGTTCCTAAACCTGACGTGCTCGGTGTAGAAGGGCCCTCAACGGACCAGATTAACTTGTTGTGAGGTTATTTCCATCGAAACTTTAAGAACATTGCCCTAAAATGCATCGCTTATCCAAGGTTGTGCCAAACAAGGTGAGGAATGTGTTTATTCGCCTAGTTTCTAAACTTTTCCCCTGAAAAGGTTTCATGCTCAACGACGTAGCATGCATGAGTGCCACTCCAGGGCTTTGTAGAATGTCTCCGTTGCCAGATATCAGCCAAAACGACATCCGTTAGAATGGAAATGCTTGACAACATGGAATTTGAAGAGAGTTTTTTTGCCCGTCCAATGTCGTTCTTTCCCTGCCACGCTACCACAAATTAGTTCCTAAACCTGACGTGCTTGGTGTAGATGGGCCCTCAACGTACCAGATTAACTTGTTATTGGGTTATTTCCATCGAAACCTTAAGGACATTGCCTTAAAACGCATCGCTTATCCAAGGTTGTGCCAAACAAGGTGAGGAATGTGTTTATTCACAAAGTTTCGAAACTTTTCCCCTGAAAAGGTTGCAAGCTCCATGACGTAGCACGCATGTGTGCCACTCCAGGGCCTTGTAGAATGTGTCTGTTGCCATATATCAGTTGAAACGACATCCGTTGTGATGGAAATGCATGACAACATGGAATTAGAAGTGTGTTTTTTAGCCCATCAATGTCGTTCTTGCCCTGCCACACTGCCACAAATTAGTTCCTAAACCTGACGTGCTCGGTGCAGAAGGGCCCTCAACGGACCAGATTAACTTGTTGTGGGGTTATTTCCATCAAAACTTTAAGAACATTGCCCTAAAACGCATCGCTTATCCAAGGTTGTGCCAAACAAGGTGAGGAATGTGTTTATTCGCCTAGTTTCTAAACTTTTCCCCGTAAAAGGTTTCATGCTCCACAACGTAGCACGCATGAGTGCCACACCAGGGCTTTGTAGAATGTCTCCGTTGCCAGATAATAGCCGAAACGACATCTGTTAGGATGGAAATGCTTGACAAAATGGAATTTGAAGAGAGTTTTTTAGCCCGTCCAATGTCGTTCTTTCCCTGCCACGCTACCACAAATTAGTTCCTAAACCTGACGTGCTCGGTGTAGAAGGGCCCTCAACAGACCAAATTAACTTGTTGTGGGGTTATTTCCGTCGAGACTTTAAGGACATTGCCCTAAACGCCTCGCTTATCCAAAGGTTGTGCCAAACAAGGTGAGGAATGTGTTTATTCACAAAGTTTCTAAACATTTCCCCTGAAAAGGTTACATGCTCCATGACGTAGCACGCATGTGTGCCACTCCAGGGCCTTGTAGAATGTGTCTGTTGCCGTATATCAGTTGAAACGACATCCGTTATGATGGAAATGCATGACAACATGGAATTAGAAGAGTGGTTTTTAGCCCATCAATGTCGTTCTTGCCCTGCCACGCTACCACAAATTAGTTCCTAAACCTGACGTGCTCGGTGCAGAAGGGCCCTCAACGGACCAGATTAACTTCTCGTGGGGTTATTTCCATCGAAACTTTAAGAACAATGCCCTAAAACGCATCGCTTATCCAAGGTTGTGCCAAACAAGGTGAGGAATGTGTTTATTCGTCTAGTTTCTAAACTTTTCCCCTGAAAAGGTTTCATGCTCCACAACATAGCACCCATGTGTGCCACTCCAGGGCCTTGTAGAATGTCTCTGTTGCCAGATATCAGTTGAAACGACATCCGTTATGACGGAAATACATGACAACATGGAATTTGAAGAGTGTTTTTTAGCCCATCCAATGTCGTTCTTGCCCTGCCACGCTACCACAAATTAGTTCCTAAACCTGACGTGCTCGGTGCAGAAGGGCCCTCAACGGACCAGATTAACTTGGTGTGGGGTTATTTCAATCGAAACTTTAAGGACATTGCCCTAAACGCCTCGCTTATCCAAAGGTTGTGCCAAACAAGGCGAGGAATGTGTTTATTCACAAAGTTTCTAAACTTTTGCCCTGAAAATGTTGCATGCTCCATGACGTTGCACGCATGAGTGCCACTCTAGGGCTTTGTAGAATGTCTCCATTGCCAGATATCAATCGAAACGACATCCGTTAGGATGGAAATGTGTGACAACATGGAATTTGAAGAGAGTTTTTTAGCTCGTCCAATGTCGTTCTTTCCCTGCCACGCTTCCTCAAATTAGTTCTTAAACCTGACATGCTTGGTGTAGAAGGGCCCTGAACGGACCAGATTAACTCGTTATTGGGTTATTTCCATCGAAACCTTAAGGACATTGCCTTAAAACGCATCGCTTATCCAAAGGTTGTGCCAAACAAGGTGAGAAATGTGTTTATTCACAAAGTTTCTAAACATTTCCCCTGAAAAGGTTGCATGCTCCATGACGTAGCACGCATGTGTGCCACTCCAGGGCCTTGTAGAATGTCTCCGTTGCCATATGTCAGTTGAAACGACATCCGTTATGATGGAAATGCATGACAACATGGAATTCGATGAGTGTTTTTTTGCCCATCAATGTCGTTCTTGCCCTGCCACGCTACCACAAATTAGTTCCTAAACCTGACGTGCTCAGTGCAGAAGGGCCCTCAACAGACCAGATTAACTTGTTGTGGGGTTATTTCCATCGAAACTTTAAGAAAGTTGCCCTAAAACGCATCGCTTATCCAAGGTTGTGCCAAACAAGGTGAGGAATGTGTTTATTCGTCTAGTTTCTAAACTTTTCCCCTGAAAAGGTTTCATGCTCCACGACATAGCACCCATGTGTGCCACTCCAGGGCCTTGTAGAATGTCTCTGTTGTCAGATATCAGTTGAAACGACAACCGTTATGATGGAATTTGAAGAGTGTTTTTTAGCCCATCCAATGTCGTTCTTGCCCTGCCACGCTACCACAAATTAGTTCCTAAACCTGACGTGCTCGGTGCAGAAGGGCCCTCAACGGACCAGATTAACTTGCTGTCGGGTTATTTCCATCAAAACTTTAAGAACATTGCCGTAAAACGCATCGCTAATCCAAGGTTGTGCCAAACAAGGTGAGGAATGTGTTTATTCGCCTAGTTTCTAAACTTTTCCCCTGAAAAGGATTCATGCTCCACAACGTAGCACGCATGAGTGCCACTCCAGGGCTTTGTAGAATGTCTCCGTTGCCAGATAAAAGCCGAAACGACATCTGTTAGGATGGAAATGCTTGACAACATGTAATTTGAAGAGAGTTTTTTAGCCCGTCCAATGTCGTTCTTTCCCTGCCACACTACCACAAATTAGTTCCTAAACCTGACATGCTCAGTGTAGAAGGGCCCTCAACGGACCAAATTAACTTGTTGTGGGGTTATTTCCGTCGAGACTTTAAGGACATTGCCCTAAACGCCTCGCTTATCCAAAGGTTGTGCCAAACAAGGTGAGGAATGTGTTTATTCACAAAGTTTCTAAACTTTTCCCCTGAAAAGGTTGCATGCTCCATGACGTAGCACATACGACATCCGTTATGACGGAAATGCATGACAACATGGAATTTGAAGAGTGTTTTTTAGCCCATCCAATGTCGTTCTTGCCCTGCCACGCTACCACAAATTAGTTTCTAAACCTGACGTGCTCGGTGCAGAAGGGCCCTCAACGGACCAAATTAACTTGTTGTGGGGTTATTTCCATCGAAACTTTATGAACATTGCCCTAAAACGCATCGCTTATCCAAAGTTGTGCCAAACAAGGTGAGGAACGTGTTTATTCGCCTAGTTTCTAAACTTTTCCCCTGCAAAGGTTTCATGCTCCACGACATAGCACCCATGTGTGCCACTCCAGGGCCTTGTAGAATGTCTCTATTGCCAGATATCAGTTGAAACGACATCCGTTATGATGGAAATGCATGACAACATGGAATTTGAAGAGTGTTTTTTAGCCCATCCAATGTCGTTGTTGCCCTGCCATGCTACCACAAATTAGTTCCTAAACCAGATGTGCTCAGTGTAGAAAGGCCCTCAACGGACCAGCTTAAATTGTTGTGGGGTTATTTCCATCAAAACTTTAAGAACATTGCCCTAAAACGCATCGCTTATCCAAGGTTGTGCCAAACAAGGTGAGGAATGTGTTTATTCGCCTAGTTTCTAAATTTTTCTCCTGAAAAGGTTTGATGCGCCACGACGTAGCACGCATGAGTGCCACTTCAGGGCTTTGTAGAATGTCTCCGTTGCCATATAT
>BDMV01000011.1:12243921-12254342 GCA_008326285.1 Oryza officinalis
CAGGTTGGTTGCAACCTACAAATGTTTGTGTTCGATCTGTAGCAGCAAGTTGAAGCTACACATACATATACACATACCCACAGAGAGCACACAGAGAGCCCTACTTGCGATCTCCTTCACACTGCAAGTTCTACACAACGAAGCTAGGGCCATTCCAACAAGAACACAAATATCGCAGCACTGTACTCTGGTTACTCCCTCACTCATGGCCGCCGATGCATGAAAATAGAAAGATAGCTAGGAAAGACACTACCCATTCGTCCTCCCATTCAATCCTAAATCGCAGCAAACAGCAAAACATCAAAATATCATGAGGCCCAAAAAACCATGTTTCACATACTAAATTTATTTTTTTTGAGCAGGTGCCACATTAAGAGTTTAAAAAGAATTATATGTGTAAATAGAGCACGGATAATTGAGTATATTTTCGCATACTAATTTGTGGCATGGGTGGTGCTCAGATTATGAAACAAAACTCACCTGCCATTTGGAGTACCCATACTACATTCAAAAGGTTTGAAGACTAATTTGTAACATGAGTTTAAAAATGTGCAGTGATCGGATTATCAAACGAAATCACCTGCAGAATTAAGATGCCACAGCATGCACTCAATTCCACAGTTATGTCCGCTTCCTTCCATCACAAGCCTTGGCAGAACCTGAGTTGCCCTGTGACGGGAGTCCAGCAAGCAGCTGGATATAGAACCTGTGTTCAAAAGTACCAAATTTATAAACAAAGTTTGGTATCAAAAGTAGTACAGTTTTTGCTGAAGACATGATTTTAGAGACCACAGAAACAGTCAAAATGTGTTTTCAAAACTTATTCCGAATAATGAGTAGCAGATGACTATTAAATTAGTTGCAAGTTGTACAGGAGAATAAAGCTTTCAAAAATTTAGTTGCACAAATTAATAATTAAGATTGTGTATATTTATAACATAAGTTGCACAAATTTATAGTGTTAGTTGCAAAATGTTGTCAACTGGTACATCTGAGCATACAGTCTGAAGTTGTACATATTTATAACCAATTAGGAAAAACATATGGTACTCAACTGCAAAGAATTAGTTGCACAATTTAATAATTGAGATTGCATATATTTATAACATAAGTTGCACACAATATATAATATTAGTTGCTTTTGATATTTGAACTATGGTGCCAGGGTGTAGATGGCTGAAGCAAATAAAATATAGTACATGAAAAAGAGACACACTTGCTGGCGTGAGTTCATGAAATCTTGGGTGAATCCTTGACTCTGTTCCCACACCATCCCCATCACTCACTAGATGTTGGGTCCTAAGTTCCTGTTGATAAAGAGACTACCACACTACAGTCTAACAGAGAATCTATGGCCTTACTTTACAAATCACATCATATAGAATATTCATAAGGAATAAATATATAAGTTCCTATATAACTAGGCACAAAGAAATCTGTAGGTTCCCCCAATTTTATAAACCAACTTCCACAGATTTAAAACTAAAGTTGTACGTGTTTGGAAAAAGGCAATTACACGTAAGGGAGGGAGCATTTTGCATCTAAAAAGCAGGGCAATTTGTATCTGTGTGTATTAACTATTAATACAATTAAAAGAGATCTTTGCTCAACTTCTTAGTACTGATAGTACAAAAAAATTACTTTGTAAGGGTATGCATTCATAAAAATATAACTAAGCACAAAAGAAATCAGTACTGCCAAGGGGTTTATAAACCAACTTGCATGGACTTAACATCATCCAAAAAGGTTTTACAAACTATAAAAAAGCAAATTAATGGTTGCACAAATTTATAATTAAAGTTGCGCATATTTGAAAATGTCAACTACAACATCTGGGGAGTGCAGAAAAGTTACATAGAGCAAAATTAACTGCATTTTTTTTACTGTGAATCAGAACTTGGACAGACATTTTGTAAAGCAAAACAAACACAGCAGGATTACCATCTGGAGGAAAGCATGAACAGAACACACGAAACAACTCAGAAAATTGTATTTATATTGGACAGCTAGCTATAGCTAGGTGACAGTGTCCACTAAAATATTCGGCCAGAGAGCAGTATCACGCGACTTGTGGTACAGAGGTTCCGGGTGTGCTTGGACAGATCCGTTTGCTTCAGGTGAACGAACGCCACACTCGCTACAAAACTTGGACATTGTCACCTAGCTAAGCCTAAGACAATTAAAACTAAGCCTTAGAAAAAAGCTAAGCCTAAGACAATGCTAAATGTTGGAGTTTTCTCTTGACGGTACTTGTCTGCCTGCTTATTTTAATTGTAATGCCTTTGTTAGGAACATAGTAGCTCAGTGGCCAGTTAACCACAGAAGTCTGCTGTTTGCTTTTATTTGCGAATTGAATAGGTCTGACTAATATAGTGTTGGATGAACAAGATTTTTATTAGATAATGGAATAAAAATCCCAGACTAGAAAAAATTGTTTTCAGTATATACCTATTAGAGAAAAATCTAGATCCAAGAAGAGAGATTGTATAACTAATGAGAACATTGATCATCCTGCACCACAAAAAGATTGTGTTCACTAGCAAGCAGAATCAGCCATTTAAAACCTCAATCTTAGTAGTACGCATCGCGAGCAATCAAAAAATAATTTGACGTTCATTTCCAATATGCAGATATGAGAAATGGCGCTATGCATAGTTAATCAGCTATCAAAACCAACCAGACCATGCAGGATAGGAATTTCAACATGAACAGAAACATATAAACAGATACACACAATCCAATCCTCCTCATATAAAATCTGGCCCTCGCTGTATCGCACCAAATAAAAAAAATCCCGAGCATTTACTCTCGAGAAGCAATCAGTCTGAATATACTGAATTTTGAAGGTGGTATTCCACAGCAGGGCATGGATTGAATAGTCATTTACCGTTGTCCCCTATGAGGAAAAACCCTAGCTACACATCTAATTTCACTGGTCGCTTGTGCCTTCTAAAAACAAAAAGAAAAACACAAGTGCAAACCAGATACGCGCGTGTGTGAAAAAACCCTGGCGATGTAGCCACCTCCACCACCCCATGAAAAAACCAGATCCCACTCAATTACCTGAGACTCTCTGGTACGGTTCACTCGAGGTCATTGTGCCAACTTAAGATCATTCTGCCAACTTGATGATCATGGTAACCTCGAAGTATATCAGATCTTCTATTGTTCCATTTATAAGTGGAGCTTTCGCATTTGAAATCACAATGCGACCAAATCCGATTATTTATTTGTTCAACGAAGAAAACAATGTTATCATCTTTATCGACTTGTATAACATATCTTTTTGTTCTGTTACTATCTCTGTTTTTTAATATGGCTTAGTTAAGTTTTTTTCTTGAACTTTGAACGTCAATATTTATTATTCATCAGATACTTAGTTAAATAATGCGAAGAGAGTATGCCATCATCAAAAGTAATTTAGACATGCTAGTATTTTCATCTATCTGCACAAATATTTCTAAAACACTAATAGTCAAACGAATTAAAAAATCTATCTGTGACGTATATATTTAAAAAACGGAGGTAGCTCTGGGCTTTTATTTTTCGCGCAAATATATTAAAAAACGGAGGTAGTATTTCTTTGCGCAAAATATTACAGCACAAATTCCTTGAGAACGTCATCCAAGCGATAACATTCTGACCTGTGCTTGACCATCCGTAGGCCTCTTCCCGCCTTCACCTCCACGCCGGTGAAGACGCCGTACAATTCGGTGTCCATATCGATGTCGCAGTCGCAGCAGCCTGGAATCTTGACACGCTTATGGAAGAATCTGGCGATGCAGAACCTGCCGGATCCCAGGTGCACCAGATAGGATGACACCGGCCGCCAGTCCTTGGGTGGCTTGAAGTCTTTACAGAAGTTGCGCGGCGGCGGCGGCGACTGCAGCTTGGCTGTGCCGGCAAGATCGAATGCGCAGAGATGGTTGGTGTTGTTGTTGGAGAGGCCGAACCAGAGGTTGTACTCCGGGACGTACTCGGCGAGGCCACGGAATGGGAGCTTCCAGTCTCCGTGGTTGGTCCAGGCTCGCCGCGCCGTATCGAACGAGAAGGTGCCCCCGTCCCCGTCGTTGGTTGACACCCAGATCTCTGCTGAGTCTGAGTCTGAGCCGCCGACCACCGCATAGGCGGCGATGGCTCCGTATGCGCCGACGAAGCTGCAGGAGCGGGCAACGTAGGGCGGCGGCGGGAGAGATTGGCAGTGCCAGTCGTTGTACTTGTCCATGCGGCCGGCGGGCTTGTAGACGAGAGCCTCAAAGCATTGGTCGTCCGAGTTTTTCGGGTCGAGGATGTAGAGGCTGTCCCCAATCGGGAGGGAGATGGCGGGGAGGCTCTTGGGGTTGGTGAGGGTGGGCGCGGGGCGGATGGAGTTGGCGCCGGGGTCGTACATGGTGGTGCGGCCCTTGCAGTCCATGGCGAGCACCTTGTCACGGCCCAAGAGCATGAAGTGCATGGGCAAGGAGGCACAGAAGGTGATGCAGGGGCGAGGCAGCCGAGCGTCGACCACCGTTGCAGCCGTCTCCGCCGCCGCCGCCGGTTCGGGGTAGAAGAAGCGCGACATGTTGATGCGGCGCATGTGGAAGGTGTCCCCCCAGCGTTTGCAGCCGCTGTCCACCACCAGATAGACGAACTGCCGCTGGAGGCTCATTGTTGCGTTGCAACAACCCACCCTTCCTGCACAACACAACACCGGACCATGCGGTGGTGCCGGATCTGAGATGCCCCCCCCCCTCGGAGACCGTTTGATCCTCCGTCCGGAGTTACGGAGATTGGAGAAGCTAGGCGGGCGCGAGGAGGCAAGGCACCACCAGCCAGCCAGCAGAGGAAATCGGGCGGCGAGCCGGCGGCCGGCGAGGCAAGGCGTAGATTGGGAAAATCGCAGGCGCAGTGCGGCGGCTGTCCACGATGACGTATTGATTAGGCATTTATCGGTCTTGTGTGGGCTTTGGGCCTTAGATGGGTCGTAGGCCTCGTGGGCACCACCGCCTCTCTGGGCCCCAAACAGCTCTGAATGGAATTCACAAAAAGGAAAAGGGAGGGCCATGCCGGCTGTCTGTGGGAATCTAATTTTGAAATATAAATTTGTGAGTTGGATTTAATTTGGTTGGGTGGAAATGGTTTTTGATAGCTGTTGGGTTGGAAGCGGATTTTTGTTCCATCGAAGGAACATCCTCTCGATTCATGCATGACGTATAAAAGGTCATCAAAAAATTTAAATAATATTATCAAAGATAAATCAATATATGATGTATCTTTTCATAAATATGTAAGTTAAAATTAGACTTATATAATTCGAAACAAAAACAAATTTGATCGTGAATTACATGTTTTACTCATAATCAAATTTGTTGTTTTTGTTTCTACTTATATAAATTAAATTTAAACATACATGTTTGTAGGGTGACACATCACATGTTGATCTATCTTACTATTTTTTTTCAAATTTTTTGATGATTTTTTTAAGTGACATGAAAAAAATAAGAGGATATTCCAGGGATGAATAGAGTTTCCCCTGTTGGGTTAGACCGGATTGGATTGGAATGGCGTTGTGATTTTTCGGGTTGAAATGGATTCGATCCATGGATTAAGGTTCTGGTTCAGTCCATAAATCGCACCCACACCGCCTGCTCGTCGCCGTCGCGAAAGCCTCGACATCCACCGATCCACGCCGACGCTACCAACCACCCGCGCGCCGCGCGTCATGTCATACAGCTACGCCTCGAGGCGCCACGGCGGCGGCGGATATCAGAGCCAGGCCCCGTCGTCGCCATGTCGAAGTCACCATCTGAGAAGGTGCTGACTGGTGATGGCTCCGGCGAGAAGAAAGTCCAGCCGTCGCGTTCGCCGCCACGTCGCCGTGGTCGCTCCCAAGGCCGTCGCTCACGCAACCGGGACTCCGGATCGCGCGTCGTCGAGCGCATCATCGAGCGGCCGTCCGCGAACGTCGCGTGGCCGATGCTGACCAGGACTAACTATCCGGAATGGGCCCTGGTCATGGAGGTGAACTTCCAGACCCTCCGCGTCTGGGACGCCGTCCACCACGGCATCTCCGACGACCCCGACAAAGACGAGTACCACGACGACCGGCAAGCGATGGCCGGACTCCTGCGCTCGGTACCCTCCGAGCTCTGGGGCACCCTCGCCAGGAAGGGGACCGTGAAGGAGGCGTGGGACGCGGTCAAGAACCTGCGGATCGGCGACGAACGCGCGCGCGACGCGAGCGCGCAGCAGCTCCGCCGAGAATTCGGCATTCTCTCCTTCAAGGGGAGACCGTCAACGAGTTCGGCGTCCGCATCACCACGCTCGCCTCCAATCTTCGCTCCCTCGGCGACAACATCACCGACGCAGAGGTAGTGAAGAAGTTGCTGCAGGTGGTCCCGGACAGGCTCAGCCAGGCCGCCGTCTCCCTCGAGATGTTCCTTGATCTGAACAAGGTCACCATCGAGGAGGTGATCGGGCGGCTGCGCGTGTTCGAGGAGCGCGCCGAGCCCAAGGAGATCACGGATGCAATGGGGCGCCTGATGCTCTGTGAGGAGGACTGGGAGGCTCGTCGCAAGGCTCGCCGTGAGCAGGAGAGCTCCGGTGGCAGCACGGGTTCCAGCAGCCGCGGAAAGCGCCGAGGGCGCGGACGCGGACGTGGCGACGCAGGATCCTCGTCACGCGATGGCCGCGACTGTTACAAGATAGATACACAACGGAGACACGAATTTTACGTGGAAAACCCTTGCGGGAAAAAACCACGGGCGCCGACTGGCAATGATCACTATTGAGGAATTGATTACAAACGTAGGGGAATAACAATGAGAATTTCTTTCTTCCCGTACGGCTTACAAGAGTATATATAGTTGATAAAAGAAAAGACTCCTAATAGGAAATAACTAGGAATCCTACTAGGAAACTAATCCGAATATATTGTATGCCTAAATTCGGATCACACATTTAACAATCTCCACCTTGAGACGAATTTTCTCTTGTAGCATAGAAAACATCAATCATCAAGAAATACCTCACGTAGATAGCCCATTATATGATGACCCCGTACCAGGCGTGGTATGGGAAGAAGCCGTCCGCACGTCATGTCGTACAGCTACGCCTCGAGGCGCCGCGGCGGCGGCGGACTGGCCGTCGCGGCCATGGTGGCGTTCGCTGGGGCAGGCCGGCTTCCTCGCGCTCCTCGCCGTGCCGCAGCTCGTGGTCCGCGGGTGTGGCTCGTGCCGTCTGATCGTCACCGTGCACCTCATCATCCTCGTCATCATCTGGAAGCTGTCCGACCACAGGCACAACTCCGAAAACACTGCCAGGCAAAGCAGCACAACTCTGGCGGCGGCTGTCGTCCGGTCGTCCCCGCGTGGAGGATGCGCGTCGCTTCGCTTGTTGTCAAGCCCAAGGAGGGGTTCGGCACGGCGGCTGTGTACGGCGGCGACTTGACAGAGCACGAACTCTCCCTCCGACTCCGGCGGTGGCGAATCTTGTGTGACCACGGAGTCCGACGAGGGCGTGTCCACCGCCGCGTCCAACACATTTGACACAAGGCAGAGCCTGGCGTCGCTGGCGCAGGAACATTCGGTTCTTGAGCAGAGTTTTGGGTCCTGACTGCCGCCCCCGGCCGTGGCAGTAACAGCCGTCGACAGCGGCAAGGACGACGCGCGGTCGCTGACGACGACGAAGACAACTTGGACGCCATCATGCAGACGATGCGCCCGGCTGCCTCGCCAGCAATGGCGGCCCCTCCCACGCATAAGGCGCCTGCAGCGCCGCCGCCGCCGAGAGCTCGCATGCAGACATGGAATGAGCATTGGAGCTCCTGGCCGGCAAGCAGTAAACCATGGCCGCTAACCGCTAAGACGTGAAGTGGGTTGGCTTTCATGGTTTGGTATAGTTGGCAATCCATGGATTGGCTGTGGGTTGAGAAATGGGTGCAACCCATGGATTGGATTGAATTTGGGGATTGGTATGACAGTTTTGCTACTATTGCATTTGGGTTGGGTTGGATTTCCACCCATTAGCAAGTCTCCAATGGGAGACACATACATCCTGGCAATATATGCTTACACAGATGCTAAGCACGTCAATGATCAACTCATCCTCCTCCTCAGTCAGCGAACACATGCACGCCTGAACGCCTCTCATGGACTCGGAGCAGACGATGGTGCCGGCTGTGCCTCTGTTTCGGGCTCTCAGCCTCCTTCGGCGCGGGCTTCTTTGTTTGGGGCTGGGCTGCTGCTTTCGTCTGCTTCTGGCCTTCTGTTGTGTCACTGGGTGTTGGTGGTGACGCGGACGACAATAATAGACACATGATTTTCGGGATGGGTATTCAAAATTTACATGAAAAAAATATTAGTAGCATTGAAAGTTATATTGGTTGTTGGTGACGGCATGGGCGATAGTGATGGACACATGATTTTTGGGATGGGTATTAAAATTACATAGAAAAATATATTAGTAACATTAGAAGCTATATTGAGAAAAAAAGAAAAGAGGAAGAGGTGAAAATCAGATGAGAAATAGAAGACCAAGCAAATATAAAAATATATTGAGGAAAAGGAAGAAGAGGAAGAGGTGAAAATCATATGAGAAAAAGAAGGGCAGGCAGAGATAAAAATATATTGGGAGAAAAAGGAAGAATAGAGGAAGACGTGAAAATTAGACGACAAAAAAGAGGCTACGCAGATATAAAAAGGAAATATATTGAGGAAAAAGGAAGAATAGAGGAAGGTGTGAAAATCAGATGAGGAAAAAGAGGCTACGCAGATATAAAAAGGAAATATATTGAGGAAAAAGGAAGAATAGAGGAAGATGTGAAAATCAGATGAGAAAAAGAAGGCTAGGCAGAGATAAAAAGGAAGAAGAAAATGAATTGAAGGCAAAGGTTGGGATCGAAACAACTGATTGATCGACACATCCACTAACCAACGGGACAAACCTAGATTGACGCATCCCTATGCCTTATGGTGTGCTGGATCATCTGGAAAGAGCACAATGCGCGGATTTTCAAGCACAATTCGTGTTCAGCAGCATAGTTATATAGTGGCATCAGAGAAGAGATCCTAATTTGAAGGGAAGCAGACATGTTCAAACAAGTTGATTGAGAAGTGTTGCCGCCTTCTGATGGCTTGTTTTTCTTTTCTATTTTCTCGGGCATCGGCCTCCGGCTAATGCCTACTCGACAATCTAATGTCGATCTTATAAAATTGATAACACTCCTTTTCTTCTTAACAAAATTAGGACGACCGAATCTTCCGGCCATCTCGACAAAAAATAAAAATAAAAATAAAGGAGCCAGCGCTTCTCTAGCCGCCGATGAAGTGAACTACCTCCTGCTAAATGAGCAAACTAGGGATGTCAACGGTGTGGGGCGGGTCGGGTTAGGCAAGAACGGCCCCGTCCCCGCTCCCCGCATTTACCCTCCCTCCCCGCCTCGGCCCCGCATTGCTAGCCGGGTGAAAAACCTCACCCGCCCCCACCCCCGCCCTCACAAGGGACCTGGCGGATGAGCGGGGCCCACAGCACCCAGCTAGGGCGATGAAGAAACAACGATGGGCCGACGGCTGGGCATGGCGCCAGCTAGGGGCTGCGACGAAGCAAGGACAGATGTGGGTGGCGCCGGTTTGGGGGCGGTGACGACGGAGCAACGACTGGGGATGGCGATGGTAGGGCCGGTCACCATTGCCGCTACTGGCTAAGGACAGCGACGACGTAACGCCAACTGGGGATGGCAATGGCGGGGCCGACCGCCGGTGCCGGTTAGGGATGACGACGACGAGCGCTGGCTAGGAGTGGCGAAAGCAGGCCGCCGACTAGGGGCAGTGAAGGTGAGCCATCGGTGCCGACTTAGGCGCGACGATGGATGTAACGGCGACGGCTGTCGTCGAGTCGCTGCAGGCTTGGAGCGCCACCGAAGACGCTTAAGAGGTGTCACGCCCCAAACTAGCCCCGAGCGGAGGCCAGTATAAGGCGGTCCAAATTAACCTGTATGCCTGTACCAGTCCCAGGAAATAGCGCTGGTACAACAGGAAGACAGAATACCACAACAACAGCGGTCTCTTTATTAAGAGTAGGATTACAACCAAGGTTGGAACTGCGGACAGAACCCGAGTTCGCAACAGCATTACAAAAAGGCGGAAGCGGAAAGCGGAGACTAGCCCTAAGCCACAAGCAAAGCCTTGGGGAAAGGCCGAAACCCTACTACTGCTCGTAGACTGCTTGCTCCTGTAAGAACTCTTCATCAGCAGGGTCCACTTCTTCGTCTTCGAGAGCTGGGGGGGTTTAAATATATAGAGCAAGGGTGAGTACGGGAGTACTCAGCAAGTCAAGGGAATTAAGTGTTTGATGCAAGCTTCAAAGGATAGCCAGTTGTTTTTCACAATTGATTTTAGTTTAAGACTTTCAGAAACATCTAAGTGAGTGCTTCTCAACGACAC
>BDMV01000011.1:12258151-12285748 GCA_008326285.1 Oryza officinalis
AAAACCTGCCTTGGATCCCTATATGCATTGGTTGCATTTCTATAGTGGTGACTTGCTGAGTACGGTTGGTACTCACCCTTGCATATTTCTACCCTTTTAGCTCTTGATGATGAGGACATGCCAGTCGAACTGATCCCTGAGGAGGGGGATGGTACGGAGGAACCATAGGGACTAATCCCCAGTTGATGCCTGTGGAGTATAGATGGACCGCCGCAGCCTCGCTTCCGCTATCCTATGTTATTTGGTATTGTATCCGGTCAGACACGGCCTATTAGAACCTACTCGGGTTCCCATGTAATATTTGGTATTGTAAGACTATGCGATGCAGACTATGTGTACCAGAGTTGTAATGTGTGTATACCAACCTACCGATCCAGGGAGTTGGTATTTGTAAACACATATGGTTTCCTGTGCTATAAAATCAGGGGCCGACAAACCTGGTATCAGAGCCTGCGACTGTAGGATTAGACCCCTTGGCACCCACCATCCGAGACTTCGTTTTGGTTTAGCCTCATATAAGTGCACCCCGCGTACCAAAACAATATTAATTGCAAAACTCTACCCCGCTACACGCGATTTAGTAAAAATTCCTATTGACTCTGTGCTTAATTTTTGTAGATGGACTTCACCTTCCACGGCCAGTACGCCCTTCAGCAGCTTCGAAACCAGCGCTTCTTCCTGGTCAGCTGGTACGGAGAGAACCTCGCTGAGGTTGACCACCTCCGCTACCTGCTTCGCGAGGCTGACTCCGTCATCTCGAACCTCCGGGAGAGGTACGAGCTGCTTGGTGAGCGGTGCGACAGCCAGGAGCACAAAATTTCTGAGCTGGAGCATGCGCTCGCCACACTCCGCCAGCAGACCGCACCAGTCCACTCAACACCGGCTCCGCCGACGACCCGCACCGTCAGCGTTGGCTTCGCCACCACCTTCAGCCCACGGTCTACACCAGCCGCAGGGGCCGGCCAGGCCACTGCCACCCGCTCCCGCACGGCTGCACCAACATTCACACAGTACCTGGCCGCACTCCGTGCTTCGGTGGCCGCAGCGTCGACTACTGGGAGCCCCGCTACCCGCTCCTCGACTCCTGCTCAGGGGGTGGGACTCACCCCTGCTTCCGGCACGGCACTACTCGTCGCCACCACTACCACCACCGCTCCCATCACGACAGCTACCCAGGACGATGTGGTGATCGGTGTGGCGCCACCCCCGCCACCAGTGCTGCGTGCTTTCTCGGCAGCACCGACTACTGCAGCTCTCACCGCACTAGCCAGCGGCACCCTCAACGACGTCATCAGGTCCGTCATACCCGTCGAGGAGGACCCAGAGGAGAGGGTCGTGGAGATCGACGAGCCCTTTGTCGATACCACCTCTGACCCAGCAGCACGCAGGGGACGCCGGAGCTGCGGTGACCCGGCCACGTTCGGGAGACGTCGCCGTAGCCGCCTCCTCCGCGGCACCACCTCAGGCTACGACGGCGACCGCGAGTTTGACGAGACTGCCCCTCGCAGTCGCAGCCGTAGCCGCTCCCCTCGCCGCATGGGTGACGAGGCTAGCCGCGACCCGGCCTTGGACCCGCGCGTGGAGTGGGTTCTGCCTTAGGCAGGAACCATTGCGCGCCAGGAACTAGGCTCGCTTTGGTGGTCCTCTGGACAGCGAGCCTGTTCCCACCCACCACTACTTAGACTCAGTAGACGCTGAGGTGTTCATTACTGTATTGTACCCCTCTAACCTGCGTTTGAGCAGAAGAGGTCGCACCTTCCTATTTTGCATCGTCATGTATGTGGTTGTACCTCCCTCCCTTACTCTAGCAGGGGAAGTAGGATGTACTTAGGCTTTGCACCAGTGCATCTGATTATATTATTATGAGTTACGCTACGATTATGGGAATGGTTGTCTCACAACAGATAACACAACATGAACAACATTAGCGCTGCTATACCATAAACAACCCTGCCCTCTTACGCTAACACTGCCTATGCCACCCTGCTCTCAGATGGTGAACCCAAGGACCGCGAGATCGGGCTCCGGATCAGCCCGTACGCGCGATACGACGCCGCCACCACCCCCACCCCCCAGCATCGCTGAGTTGATGGCGACTCAGAACGTGCTAATGCGAGGCATGCTTGACATGCTCAACAATGGAGGGTCTGGGAACCATACGGCCCAATCCGGGTCTGCCGGAGCAACGGTTGGGGCCAGGCGGCATGCACCCAGCTATGGAGAGTTCATAAGGACCAGGCCACCAACCTTCTCGGAGGCCGCAGAACCACTAGAAGCGGAAGACTGGCTGTGCACTGTGGTAAAGAAGTTGGAACTAGTGCGAGCCGACGAAGAAGATAAGGTCCGATATGCCACTAGCCTGCTCGAAGGAACAGCTAGTGATTGGTGGGAGACTTACAAGAAATCTCGCACAGCAGACACGGACGAGCCAGACTGGAAAGAATTCACTGAAGCCTTCCGAGGGGCGTACATTCCGGCGGCCCTTATTAAACTAAAAAGAGATGAGTTTAGGGCCTTGACCCAGGGGGATCTGAGCGTGCAAGACTACCTCAACAAGTTCATACAACTGGCCCGCTATGCACCACAGGATCTCCCAGACGAAGACGAAAAGGTCGATAAATTCCTGAACGGAATGAACGACGAACTACGTAGTCAGCTGATTACGCAGGACCATGACACTTTCCAAGGACTGATCAACAAGGCGCTCCGAAAGGAAGCTGATAACAAGATAGTGAATGCCAACCGGAAGCGCAAGTTCGCAGCCCTCAAGAACAAGCAGCAGCAGCAAGGGCAAAGGTTCAAAACTAATGTCGGACAAGTATGGAGGCCGGTATACTCTGGCTCTTTTCGCCCCGCATCCACCCCCACCACACCCACCGTCCGCCCCGCTGCAATACTCCGCACCCCTACCTCCACCATCCCTGGCTCTGGCCCCACAAACATGAACTGCTTCAACTGTGGTGGAGCAGGCCACTTCTCCAGAGAATGCCCCCTGCCCAGAAAAATTCCCTCCAAATTCCAGACAAATCCCGCCCCCGCCCGCGGTACTTTTACACCCTCTGCGCCCCGGGCAGCCCCGCAGGCCCCAGTTCGGGCCCAGTCCGCGTCATCTGTTGCTCATGGCCGCGTGAACCACGTGCACGCGGAGGAGGCCCAGGAAGATCAGGTCGTTCTTCTCGGTACGTTTTCTATAAACTCTGTCCCGGTTTTGGTTCTGTTTGACTCTGGTGCATCTCATTCTTTCATCTCTCCAAAAGTCGTTCGAAGTCAGCAACTTAGGCTTTCTGAGTTAAATAAACCTATGGTCATACACTCACCAGGGGAGGGATTTGATGGTAACCCGGGTTTGCAAAAATGTGCCGCTCCTTTTGCAAGAGACGGTGATTCCTACCACTTTAATAGTCCTCCCCTCTCAACACCTTGACATTATTTTGGGCATGGATTGGCTATCCAAATACCGAGGAACCCTTGACTGTGCCCGAAGAATCATCTCACTAGCCACCCAAGGCGCCAACCCTGTAAGAATTGAGATCGGACCCCTCAAACCGGTGTCTGGAGACCAAAAGACCATCCTAGCCTCCCTTACCTTGGAAGAAACCCCCGTGGTTCGGGAATACCGAGACGTTTTTCCAGAGGAACTGCCAGGAATGCCCCCTGACAGAGATATAGAATTCGTCATAAACTTAATGCCCGGTACTGCACCAATAGCCAAGCGACCCTATAGGATGCCTGCCAACGATTTAGAAGAACTTAAGAAACAAATTCAAGAACTCCAAGACAAGGGATTTATCCGCCCTAGTTCTTCTCCATGGGGAGCCCCGGTGCTGTTCGTTAAAAAGAAAGATGGTAGCCAAAGGATGTGTGTGGACTATCGCTCGCTGAACGAAGTCACAGTCAAAAATAAATACCCCCTTCCTAGAATCGATGACCTATTCGACCAACTTCAAGGGGCAAGTGTATTCTCAAAAATCGACCTCCGTTCCGGCTATCACCAACTTAAAGTACGCCCGGAAGATGTACCCAAAACCGCCTTCTCTACTCGCTATGGGCTCTATGAGTTCTTGGTCATGGCGTTTGGACTGACCAACGCCCCCGCTTATTTCATGAACCTTATGAATAAAGTATTCATGGAATACCTTGACAAGTTCGTCGTAGTGTTCATAGATGATATACTAATCTACTCCAAAACCGAGGAAGAACACGCGACCCACCTACGAATAGTGTTGGAAAAGTTAAGGGAGCACCGGCTGTATGCCAAGTACAGTAAGTGCGAGTTTTGGCTTAGGGAGGTGAGTTTTCTAGGCCACGTAATTTCAGTCGGAGGAGTAGCGGTAGACTCAACCAAAGTGGACGCAGTTACTAAGTGGCCAGCACCTCGAAGTGTAACCGAGGTACGGAGCTTCCTTGGCCTAGCTGGGTATTACCGCAGATTCATCGAAGGATTTTCTCAAATCGCCCGCCCTATGACGCAACTGCTCAAAAAGGAGAAAAAGTATGATTGGACCGAAAAATGCCAAAGTAGCTTCGACCAGCTAAAAGTCAAATTAACTTCAGCCCCCATCCTTGTCTTGCCCGACATCGGGAAAGATTTCAAAGTTTACTGTGATGCTTCTCGTCACGGATTGGGGGGTGTACTAATGCAGGACAACAAGGTAGTCGCCTATGCATCACGCCAATTAAGACCTCATGAAGAGAACTACCCAACCCACGATTTGGAGCTGGCATCCGTAGTTCATGCCCTAAAAATTTGGAGGCACTATCTGATCGGTAACCGCTGTAATATCTTCACCGATCACAAAAGCCTCAAGTACATCATCGAGGCGGGCGTGCTGCGTCTCTACGATCTGCAGCGCAAACTACTGGCGAAGGTGCATCGATCACCTAGCCGGCTGTACTTCCTTGACATGAACATCGCCGCTCCGGTGTGCCTCACCGCATGGGTCGACGACGTGGCGTGGCGTTGGCACGAGCGCTACGGCCACCTCAACTTCCAGGCGCTGCGCAAGCTCGGGCGCGCGGACATGGTGCGAGGACTACCGGCGATCGATCACGTAGATCAAGTCTGCGAGGACTGCGTCCTGGCGAAGCAGAAGAGGACGCCGTTCTCCAAAGCCGCCAAGTACCGGGCTCAGGAGGAGCTCGAACTGGTCCGTGGCGACCTCTGCGGCCCGATCTCGCCATCAACGCCGGCTGGCAACACCTACTTCCTGCTGCTCGTTGACGACATGAGCCGGTACATGTGGCTCACACTCCTGCGCTCGAAGGCAGATGCGCCGGCGGCGATCATGGCGTTCCAGGCGCGCGTCGAGCGCGAGTGCGGCAAGAAACTAAAAGTGCTTTGCACGGACAATGGTGGTGAGTTTACCTCGGTGGAATTTGGCGAATACTGTGCAGGTGAAGGAATCCAGCGCCATCACTCGGCGCCGTACACGCCACAACAAAACGGCGTTGTCGAACGCCGGAACCAGATGATCGTGGGGACAGCCAGGAGCATCCTGCGTGCCCGCGGCATGCCGGGACACTTCTGGGGAGAGGCGGTGCACACCGCCGTGTTCCTGCTCAACCGGGCGCCGACGAGCGCGCTCGACGGGCTGACCCCGTACCAGGCGTGGTATGGGAAGAAGCCGTCCGCGCGTCATGTCGTACAGCTACGCCTCGAGGCGCCGCGGCGGCGGCGGACTGGCCGTCGCGGCCATGGTGGCGTTCGCTGGGGCAGGCCGGCTTCCTCGCGCTCCTCGCCGTGCCGCAGCTCGTGGTCCGCGGGTGTGGCTCGTGCCGTCTGATCGTCACCGTGCACCTCATCATCCTCGTCATCATCTGGAAGCTGTCCGACCACAGGCACAACTCCGAAAACACTGCCAGGCAAAGCAGCACAACTCTGGCGGCGGCTGTCGTCCCCGCGTGGAGGATGCGTGTCGCTTCGCTTGTTGCCAGCCAGCCAGCAGAGGAAATCGGGCGGCGAGCCGGCGGCCGGCGAGGCAAGGCGCAGATTGGGAAAATCGCAGTCGCAGTGCGGCCGCTGGGGTGGGGGCTGTGGCTGTCCACGATGACGTATTGATTAGGTATTTATCGGTCTTGTGTGGGCTTAAGATGGGTCCAAACCCTAACCATATGAAATCTAAACTACTCTTTCAATATTTTTTATTTTTTAAATCTCGAATTCAAGTTATTTTTAAGTTGTATTTTATATAAACTTTAGACTTCTCTTCTAATATTTTTTATTTTTAAATTTCGAATTTATGTAATTTTTAAATCGTATTTCTATATGAACTCTACTCTCTCCTTTCAATATTTTTTTAAATTTCGAATTTTACTTATTTTTTAATATGTTTTTTTAATATTTTTTAATTTTTAATTTCAAATTTTAATTATTTTTAAATTTATTCTATATTCAGAGTAACTTGAGATGCAGAATAGACATTAATGGGGACAGATGTTAAGAAGAGATGTGGGAATAACCTCATACCTTAGGATTCGTAAGTCATAGCTAAATGTTCGTTGCGTAGATTTGTTTGGGTCACTAACCATTACAGTACATGTTATGAATCATGCCATTTTAGTTTATGTTGAAGCTTGTCGTTTTTGTTGTCACTATAGTTGAGAGTTTTTTTTAAAAATAATATTGTTTAAATGGAAAATTGCAAAACTAGTGGGCCTTTGCAGAAAATCGCGGAAATGTGGGCCTGTCGAACCACGGCGATTCGACAGGGCCCAATCGAACGTCGGACCGATAACAGGCCGGACCGATCGAACGGCCGCGTTTCGACTGGGCCCTGTCGGCACGCGGCATGTCGACAGGCCGGGGCGCCGGCCCAGTCGAACTCCGGCCGTTCGACAGGCCAGCCCAGTCGAACTCCGGCCGTTCGACAGGCCGGGCCGCCGAACCAGTCGAACATCGGCCGTTCGACAGGCCGGGCCGGCCGGCCTTTTTTTTTATTTGTTAAGTGTATTTTTTTTTGTTATAAATACAAATTAAATTGTTAAGAGTTGTTTTTAACTTGTTAAAAATTAATTGATGACATATATTTTATAATTGATTAATTATAATTTGTATGTTGTTTTCATAATTAAGTTTGTAAGTAGTTTTTGTAAATATAATTTTGTTATAATTGATTAATACCCATTTTGAATTGAATGTTTGGAGAAACACATCGGATTTTTAATTTATTAATTTTAGATATATCCATTTTTAATTTAGTAATGTACAAAACTTTTTTTTTAATTTGGTAAGAATTGTTTTTAAGTTGTTAGTAAAGAAATAATGAGAGAAATTTTTATAATTGATTAATTATAATTTATAAGTTGTTATTATAATTGTAATTTATTATAATTGACATACACATTTGTAACTGCATATTTGGATANCATCCCTATGCCTTATGGTGTGCTGGATCATCTGGAAAGAGCACAATGCGCGGATTTTCAAGCACAATTCGTGTTCAGCAGCATAGTTATATAGTGGCATCAGAGAAGAGATCCTAATTTGAAGGGAAGCAGGCATGTTCAAACAAGTTGATTGAGAAGTGTTGCCGCCTTCTGATGGCTTGTTTTTCTTTTCTATTTTCTCGGGCATCGGCCTCCAGCTAATGCCTACTCGACAATCTAATGTCGATCTTATAAAATTGATAACACTCCTTTTCTTCTTAACAAAATTAGGACGGCCGAATCTTCCGGCCATCTCGACAAAAAATAAAAATAATAATAAAGGAGCCAGCGCTTCTCTAGCCGCCGATGAAGTGAACTACCTCCTGCTAAATGAGCAAACTAGGGATGGCAACGGTGTGGGGCGGGTCGGGTTAGGCAAGAACGGCCCCGTCCCCGCTCCCCGCATTTACCCTCCCTCCCCGCCTCGGCGCCGCATTGCTAGCCGGGTGAAAAACCTCACCCGCCCCCACCCCCGCCCTCACAAGGGACCTGGCGGATGAGCGGGGCCCACAGCACCCAGCTAGGGGCGATGAAGAAACAACGATGGGCCGACGGCTGGGCATGGCGCCAGCTAGGGGCTGCGACGAAGCAAGGACAGATGTGGGTGGCGTCGGTTTGGGGGCGGTGACGACGGAGCAACGGCTGGGGATGGCGATGGCAGGGCCGGTCACCATCGCCGCTACTGGCTAAGGACAGCGACGACGTAACGCCAACTGGGGATGGCAATGGCGGGGCCGACCGCCTGTGCCGGTTAGGGACGACGACGACGAGCGCTGGCTAGGAGTGGCGAAAGCAGGCCGCCGACTAGGGGCAGTGAAGGTGAGCCATCGGTGCCGGCTTAGGCGCGACGATGGATGTAACGGCGACGGCTGTCGTCGAGTCGCTGGAGGCTTGGAGCGCCGCCAAAGACGCTTAGGAGGGAAGGAGATGGGAATGAGAAAGGGAGAGAGAGTGGCGGCTGAAAATGAAAATGCTTGTGTTGAAATATGGGACTTGAGAAATTAGGATTTAGTTTATGTACTATTTCATCTAAATGGGCCAAACGGGCTTTGAACATGTTATTTTTAGAGTGATAACTCATACCCCGGGGACCCACAGATCACCCGTGGGTGAAATCCCTCATCTGTCCCAGTCCGCGTTCACCCATGGGTGAGAACTTCTACCCAACCCTGATCCCGTTGGGGCGGGTACCCGCTGGGTTCCTGGTCTCAAAGAGAAAATTGCCACCCTTAGTTCAGACAGCCGAAAATCAGTCAGTTCAATAATATAATCAACAAATTGATCGTTGGACTCGCCCAAACGCAGATACAATCCAGCCATACGCGCAAGTCATCAACTCCGGCCGTGGGCCTAATTAACAAGTGCTAATGCAGACATGCAGCTCAATTTGTAATAATAGGCTGCGCCCGCGCATGCATGAAGAATTAATTAATTTGTGCCAACGGAAGTACGCCATGAATATTGGCCCGACAATCAACAGACAACAATCATTTGCACATGAGCCATACATATTTCTTCCTGTTCGTTTTGCATAATCTTGTGCTCATGAGCCTCATGCATGGACGCCCAACAAGTGCCTCAATCATTTGCACATGAGCCCAAGATTAAACTGATTGTTCATTTGCACATCAACATCATTTCCGCTCAAGAGGAAAAAAAAAGGCAACACTGAGGCACTTCTATGATATTTTTGTGCACTATGTTGCAAGATCAATGTCTCTGCATGCATGAAATATTTTTTTACATGTCACAGATGTTATATGTGGAAGAAATACAATTTACCCTGCAAAGGGCCATAAAATGGAAAACCAACAAGGATCCGTTCATTTCCAGCCTCCGTACGGAACATCCGTTTCTCCAGAGTGCAGACTCCATACAGACATCAGTACCCGAATTTCGACTCCATGGCAGTGTTCTGTAGTTCAGTCTTTTTGTGTAGCTTCTCTTGCATCTGCACAAGTATATCTGGCCATTCACTGTAGAGGGTCTCTTCTATCTTTTCCTCTGAGTGCTCATATGGATGGCACCTGACATTCCGATTGAAGCGCAGAAACTCTTTAACACTCTGACCGTATCTCCGGCGCCTAAGCCACTGTTGAATTTCGGTGTTTCCTGTCGCTGTGCGAAGCCAATCTTGGTACTGTGAGCCGCAGTCTGTCTGCAGGCTTGATAGAATGTCTGTCTTTTTGGGTTCTTTGTGAGCAAGATAGCCCATTATATGATGAAACATCATCAGAAACGCATCCCCCCTACACATGTAGTAGATGTATACTGATACAAAATTAAACCCAAATAATATAAACAATCACTAAATCATGAATAGAGCAAAATCACAAAAACATGTGCATGATGGGCTTGTTTGATTGAAACCAATTACACCCTACTAAAATTTCGGCAATTTTAGTAATATCACATATATGTTTGCTTTGCTACCAATTTTTTCCTACACTAATACAAACTCTATATCTACTAGTACCAAACTTGTTGATATGAACAATCACTAAAATCATGAACAGAGCAGAATCACACAAAAAAACATGTGCATGATGGGCTTGTTTGGATTGAAACCAAATTTACCCTATCAAAATTTCAGCAATTTCACGTATATATTTGCTTTGTTACCAATTTTCGCCCACACTAGTATAAACTCTCTCTCTCTCTGTATATATACTACCAAATTGGTTCCAACCAATGTAGCATGCATAAATCATATTAGCAAGATACGTGTATTTAGTTAGCACGAACTAAATAAGGACAGCAGTAGCATAAATCATATTAGCAAGACACGTGTATTTAGCTAGTACGAACTAAACAAGGACAGCAGTAGGAAACACAGTTTACTAAGCAAAACTTCCTCTAGGTGTTCCTTGAGTACTGATTTTGGATAACTTAATGGATCTAATTGAGGTAACTAATGTATGTAAAAACATTCGAGTGTACCTGTTTGACATGGGCAATAAGGAAGCATGGTTGACAATAAGGAATTCATCTTCAGGTTTGAGTTGGCTTTCGAGCAAATCCAAATATTTGCTAAAATCTGGAGGGATGTTGCCTAGGCCTATTTCTCCAACAGATAACTTGATCAACTCTTTGACGACAGAGGACATGTACTGATAATCACTTTTCACCAGATCAAAGCTGAAATCGTCTTCTGTAAACTTGACATTTTTGAGCTTGAGTTCACCTGAGACAACTACCAGATTTTGCACTAAGAGCGGGGCCAGGAGATAACCCTTCTGTTGGTGCTGATTCCTCAGAATCCTTGCAAGGCGCCGAATGATTTTTTGTGCCATGTCTGACAATCTCCAGAATTCCTTTGCTGACCCCAATACGTTTGCCTTAATGAGCATAGGATTTGCCTTGACATAAGCCTCAGCATCAACTATCTCCTGACTAAATGATTCATCAACGTAGCTTGTTGACGAGGAAGCCCTTTTTTCCTGATCGCTGGATGAATTAGTCCCCGATGAAGCGGAATAAATCGCTGCTGGTTGGCTTGGGATGGCCGCCGGTAAAGAGGCCGGTGATGGCGGCTGTTGGCTTGAAGGCGACGAGCTACGTGTCCCTGCACTTGAGAACATCCTCCTGATTACCAGCTGCTTCCACGGACATCTCCCAGCTCGGGCATGGGGAAAGCTCTTCTCAGTGTCATCCAGGATAACATGCAAACCATTCTTCATGCCACTGCTGCTCTCAGCAAGGTAGCCGAAGCCGTGATGGGTGCTCTCGAACTCGAGGAGTCTGCTGCTCTGGGCAAGGTCGCCGTCGCCGAAGCCGTGGCGGGTGCACTCGACCTCGAAGAGGCTCATGAAACATAGTGCTGATGGGCGCGAGGTGTAGCAGCTGCAAGCGCTGTTGCCGCGATGCCAATGAGGGAGTCCTGGAATCCTCGGTGGTTCCAACCATGGCGGAATGGGAGGCACCGCGGCGCAGCGGCGGCGACGAGGAAATGGCGCGAGGTCGGGGAGTAAGCCGCCATCGTCGCTCTCGAAGGGGTCGCCCACGCCGAAGAAGCGCACCTGCTCCGACACTTTGGCGGTGAACCACCGTGGAAGGGGAGGCGAGGCGGCGCTTACCGCGATGCTGCAGGGGTGGCAAGGACAAACTAGGATGAATTTCTCGGCGTAGTCCGCACTCCCGCCGGGGAGTAGCCGCTTGATCACGAGAAGACCACCCCGATTGACCCCTAATTGTCCGTGCGCTGGGTGCAGAGGGTTCGAGCCGGTGGCGGCGGTGGTGGCGCAGCGGTGGCGGCGGCGTCTGACTTTCCCCGCAAGTTTGGAGGCGATCTCCGCTCCTGGGCGGCGAGCGGCGCCGAGCCACCGGAGCAGCACCAGCGACATCTCGGGGACGAGCGGCGACGAGCCGTTTGCCGCGTGCTTGCGGGGACTTCCTGCTTGGACAGCGTTGAAATCCTTAATCCGCCGCGAGAGGGAAGCAGCGGTGAGCTCGTCGACGACGATCCTCCGCGGGAATATGGCAGAAAATGCAGGAGTGCTGCGCTGCTCCAACACGACCCGCCGCGGGAGGGTGCACGGCGCCGCCGGCACAGCGGTCACGGAGGAGGAGGAAACTGCACCGCGGCGAGCGGTGGCGACCGGTAGGGCTCCGGTGGTGAGCCACCGGAGCAGAGTTTTTCCGAGATACATTTTGGTGGAGGAGCGGTTTGCCTTGCCGCTGCCGCCTGCGTGGAAATTTTGATTTGTAGGGCCCCTTGGGTTGTGATCGTGACAGTTGGCCGGGCTAGCACGAATCTTAAAGCGCCTTCTTCCTCCTTCCTCCCCTCCCCTCCCCGTCCGCAGCAGCAGTAGTGAAGGGTTGTGATCGTGACGGCTCGCCTAGCACGAATCTTGAAGCGCCTTCTTCCTCCTCCGTCCGTCCGCAGCACAAGCAGTGAAGCGAGAGCAGCCTATGGCGGTGGCGAACCTGGAAAAAGGTTGTTGGGATTGGGAAATGGGTGAATAGTTAGGATTAATAATGTAAAAATAAATGAATGGCTAGGATTGAGTTGATGCCTGGGATATCGCCTACTCCCATCCCCACCACCGCTTCCTCCTCGCCCCCATCCCCGTCACCACCACCGCCTCCTGGGCTCTTTTCCCACCGCCGCGGCCTCCTCGCCGGCCACCGCCGCCGCCTCATCTCGCTGCCATCTCCGCCAGCCAGATCCGGCCGGCGCCGAACCCTCGTCACCCGGATCCAGCCGCCCCCTGCACCTGCGGACGATGGCCATGTAGCTTTGGAGGCGGCAGTGGACAGCTGCCATTGAGCTCCAAGGCTCTGTACAATCAGATCCGTCGCGGCGGAGCTCGGAGTTGGCCATCATCTAACCCGGCGCCCTGGATCCACGCGGCGGGGGCAGGCAGGCAGGCAGGCAGCAGCCATGGATCTCCAAGGCACTGAATTCGGCGGTCTGCAGCCTCGCGGCGGCAACGGTGATTCTCCGCCTCCCTTGTACTCGACCTCTCCGCCTTCTTCCCCTCTGCTTCTTCGCCTCCGAGGCCATGGGTTGTCTACGACGACGTCTTCGACATTGTCTTTGTGCAGGAGCTCGCGTACGGAAGGCCGCCGCATGGGCATGCTCTCCGAGGGCGTGGTGATGTGGGTGTGATTTTAAGCCACATGAATCAGAAGAGTGATTTTTCAGTGTTGGCTGACATGAATCAGAAGATAGTGATTTTTCAGAGTTGCTGAAGAGTTGTAGGGTTTGGAGATGCCTGATGAAGAGAGTAATGATAAGAACTTGGATAGTGGGGATCAGAGGGTTGGTTAGTATGATGAAACCAATGTGTTAGAGGAAATGCTGTCGAGACACAAGAAATGAAGAAGAGTTTTGTGCTTGGAAACTTCACTGGGTGGTGCAAAAAGAAGGGACAAGGTGAAGGTGTTATGCTGGTGATAAGATGGAAGGTGAATAAGGGTCAGCTGATGATGAATATTACGCTGCTGCATATGAGAAGGAGCACAGCATCATGAATTTTGTGATGAGCAAGATCTTTGAGAAGGAGAATGCGCATTTTGACTCATTGGAAATTCAGAATCATGGTATCGATTTTGACGCCACGGAACCCTCTAACGCCAGGAATGACCTGCAAATAGAGAAAACAGAAGAAACCTCTGAGGAAGATTTGGAATCACAAATTTCAGAGATACCCTAGGTGACAATGACAATCATCTGTAATTTTGAAAATATGTTGTCAGGCAAAAAAGTATGCTTCAATTGTTTTTTTTTCCTTGAGGTCTGTCTCTGAAAGTTCTACTTATTTTCATATTTAGTGTGTCAGACCTCAGACAAACAAAGCACAAAGTGACAGCAAGCCGGCAACTAGAAGAGGAGGCTGTGCCATTGGACTGAGTGCACTACACAGCTCATATGCTAAGGTGGTGCTAAACAGCTAATGTCTCCCTACTTTGCTGGAATCAAAGACAAAAGCTTCAGGCGTAATTACATAAACGAAGTCATGTCTGCTGTGAATGGAAATAGAGGAGTTTTGCACAGGTCAGAATCTTAGAATGCCTTATAGCGTGGAAACTGCGTGTGCTGCCTGCAAATAATATAATCTCATTTGTGCACAACTGAAATGGAAGACATTGGAGATGCTGTCTTGAAAAAAGTTGGGGGAGTTCCATATGGGGTAAAAATCATAAACCAACATGCTTGCATACAAATGAGCAGTATGATATAGTTTGTGACCACTGAAGATTAAGCTAATGCGGGGTACTAGATATGTTGATAGCATGCACTACTTTTATCCATACAGGGTTCATGCTGCTGCCGCACAAAGGCAAGCTGGAGAAGCTGAAGGTGGTTTTCTTATCGATTGATCAGGTTATCTTGTCATAACTTGTTCACGTATTGTGAAAAATTTATTTTGTACAGAGGCCAATGGTACATCAGACATGGATTCTAACAATAATTACCTTATATTTTGCATTTCATCACTTTACACTTAGGAATGAGAACTGTCTATGTTGCTGAATAATAAAATAACTCTTCAAAAGGTGATGCATTGCATTTTTTTGTTGGAATTTGTATTGAAAAGGTGATCAAATTCCAACAAAAAATGCAAAAAATTTATCACCACTGAGATATATGGCACGAAGATAGGTGCAGGTGTTATTTTGTCACCACTGCTTCTCCTGTCTCTCTAATTTTCGCTTAAATTGTAATGATCCAGCGTTACCGAGTTATTTTGGACCTGCAGTTGGTAACAAATCATTTCCTGCTGCCAGAACCACTAAGCACCAAGCAAACCTCAGGTTCAACTTAACCACCCCCAATAGTTTACACTATTTTAGTATCTTTGAATTTGAATATTCCTGGATATGGCAAACAGCAATTAATCTGCAGGGGGGAATGACTAAATTTTTTATCACTTTTGCCTCTTTCTCTACATGTTTATAATTAAAGCTGCCACAAAATGAATGCTCCATATGGAAATGAAATTCTGCTGAGTCTTTCTTAATTGGTCATAAGGATATATCTACAAAATATATCCACTCATAATTGTTTTCAGTGTGCATGTACGAGGGAATAACAGATCAAGGTGCTAATGCTGAAATACTCCATTGTATTACCGCTTATAAGACATAAGCAACCCTTTGACATGTTCATAAGTGTGCTATTTATCAGAAACATTTATCTTAATCAAGAAGTGCTATTTGTTTTTCAAACAGTACATGAGTCATGACTATACCTAACTTCATGTGTGTATGATTTTCTAATGTTAGCGTAGCGTTAGCACGGGCATGCTACTAGTATCATATAAGCTATGAGATTAACAATGTCAAAAAGAAGGGACAAGGTGAAGGTGTTATGCTGGTGATAAGATGGAAGGTGAATAAGGGTCAGCTGATGATGAATATTACGCTGCTGCATATGAGAAGGAGCACAGCATCATGAAAATTCTGTGATGAGCAGGATCTTTGAGAAGGAGAATGCACATTTTGACTCATTGGAAATTCAGAATCATGGTATCGATTTTGACGCCACGGAACCCTCCAACGCCAGGAATGACCTGCAAATAGAGAAAACAGAAGAAACCTCTGAGGAAGATTTGGATGACCTGCAAATTGAAGACTTAGAAGTTCCCTCTGAGGAAGAATTGGGTGATCTTGTGCTTAACAACGTAGCTTGCAAGTCCAATAGCTCAGTAGCACAATTAAACAGGGAAAAACATGCAGCGGATAAGGTATGCACATCGCAAGTACTTTTTCAAACATTATTATGTATGTTCTGTTGTGCATTAAATTTTTCTGCATTTTCAGGACTGACGTTTCAAAAAACGTCAACAATTTGAGGAATCTTCTCAGCAGAAGAAGCGGCATAAATCCTCTGATTTCTCTGAACCTAGAAATAAGGAACAGTCTTTGCCTGCTATATCAGGAGCCATACAAGCTGGAAAAAGAGAGGTTCCAAAGGTCACTATTGGTGAAGTGTGTCCGTTCATGAGAAATACAGTGTGTCCGTTCATGAGAAAGAGTCAGAGAAGCAATGATCAAAGGCAAAATAAGGTTCTGACTGGTTTCATCAAGAAGTGGATCGAATGTCAGGAAAGGGAAGCCATCAGCAAGGAGATAACAACGTAGCATGTCATTCCATCTTCATCTTGTTGAGCTGGTCTCATAGTCTGCCTGATAAGAATGATCGGTCTTTGTTTCTGAAGCACAATGCTGTGTACGAATTTTGTTCAAATTGGTGTTATTATTCTTTGTACAAGCAATCAGGACCCCCGTTTTATCTTGACATGAATATCATTAACTGAGATTTTTCTCATCTATACTAGAAATCATTCTGCCAACTTCAGTAAATCATTGCAAACTTCGAGCTCCATTACCCTGATACTTCAGTTGTGCGGAGCCTCCTATTGCGCGGGTCATTCTGCCAACTTGATCATGACTGTAACCTCGAGTTATATCAGATATTCATACCTCTTTTCTGTTCCATCTCTGTGTGGAGTTTTTGCAGTTGAAATCACAGCGCAACCAAATTCGACTTTTCTTTATCCAATGAAGAAAACAATGACATCATCTTTATGGACGTATATAATAAATCTTTCTATTCTTTATTACTATAGGATTTCGTTTCACTGATTACATGGAAAACGATTCTGCCCATGTATCATCACACACACCACAAGCACACACCAGGTGAAACACAAGGGCAAGAAAACAATATACTTGGTTGTGGCTGCGCAACATTATTTACAACACCCATTCCTCAAGGCCGTGTTCCCAGTGATAACATTCTGACCCTCTTCCGGCCACCTTCACGCCGGTGAACACGCCATATGTCTCAGTGCGCTTTTCCACCTCGTCACGAGATATTTAACTATTTACCATTTTTAGATGTGACGTTTAATAATTTGTCACTGAACCGACATGTCATAGACATATGAGGATCTATATATTACTATGAGTAACAAATTGTTAAAAAATTGTTAAACGTTAGTTGCAGCTTAGAATCTTGACCTCCTCTCGAAGAATCTGGCAATGCAGAACCCGCCGGATCCTAGGTGCAGCAGGTAGGATGTCACCAGGTAGGAGGTCTTCCCATACATTGCGTGGCCTTGTTGAGCGGTCTGCAAGTGACTCGTTTCGAACACATGGTTTACATATATGGATAATTTTGTTGCAAATTCATTCCTTTTTTATGATCCTAACGGATGGAATCATGAATTTTTTTTGCTAATTTAACCTTGTGTGGTACTACAATTTCTTCATCAAAAACAAAATTCCTCCTGCTCCATCTCTGCGTCAAGTTTTTTACACTTGGAAGAAAACTGCAATTTGGTCAAATTTCGTATCACACGTTTTTCCATGCAGCATTTATTTCTCTACATGCAAGGACTGTTGCCATTGGTTTATCCCTCTACATGCAAGGACTGGTGGCCATTGGTTTACTTGCAAACGTATATAGGGTATGTTCTTTTGTTGGTGTTGGGAAGAAATTTTCTCCGCATGGAAAACGAAGCGATTCATTAGCACATGATTAATTAAATATTTACTAATTTTTTTTGAAAAATGGATTAATACGATTTTTTAAAGCAACTTTCGTATAAAAACTTTTTGCAAAAAACACACCGTTTAACAGTTTGAAAAGTGTACACGTGAAAAAAGAGAGATGTGAATTAGGAAAGTAAGGTAAAGAAGTCAGGTATAATAGACTTGTGCATGAAAATTGCTTTGGCCAACCGCAGCCTACAGATTCGGCAGCGCAAAGGACGGGCGGGGCCAACAGCCATGCGACATGCGCGGTAAACGGAACGTCGATTGGTTTCTTGGTATCGCTGCACAAACAAAATATGACGATAAAAAATGAATGGAGAGAGTTATTTATATGTATAGCAAAGAGAGGAATAGATATGAATGAAGCTTCCAGAGAAACACTTCATAGTATCAGAGCTATCTTGGTCACATCGTTGAGATCGAACTCTTATGATCTGGCTCCTGGAGGGGCAATCTTCAGAGAATTGAAGCTGCTAGTTCACATAGAGTTTCCCAGGTTTGTAATCTCTGCGTCAGGTTTTTAAAATTTGGTGTAAAAAACTACAATTTGGTCAAATTTCGTATCACACATTTTTCCTCAGTCCTTTTTTTTTTCTCAACACGCTTTGCCTGTTTGGCAATCTGCCAGCGACAAATTCGCACGATTCTTCCGCAGACCATTGAAACTGACTCTCTCTCTCTCACTCACTGTAACGCCCGTTTTGTCGCGGCGTTAGCGGGAAAACTAATCTGCTAAAAACCCTATTTGCGAAAATTTGCTCTTCGGTTGAGTCTTGTCGTGTGCCAAGGTCTCGTGTTTCCGCTCTCAGTTCCTTCCCGGAGAAAACCGCGAAATCGGATTTCAAATCCGAGCCCTCAAACTCCTTCTTTCAATCTCTCAGGAAAAAGTCCAGTTTACCTCCCCTGCTCTCGGGCCGGATTCTTCCCGGCCTATTTTCCCTCTTCCTTTCCTGGGCCGCCCCCTGGCCCAGCCCCTCTCGGCCGCTCCCTCTCTCCCCTTCTTTTCCTGGGCCGCCCCCGGCCCAGCTCTCTCTCCCTCTTGGGCCGTCTCGGCCCAGCCGCCTGCCCGGCCGCCTTCTTTCCCCGCTGGGCCGCGCCAGGCCGCTCGGCCCGTGCACGCCGCGCACGTGCCCCGCACGCGTCGGGCCGAGAGAGCCAGCGCTCTCTCTCCCCGCGCGCGCGCCCTTACCCAAATCGGCTAGGAGGCAAGCCTCCTTTTCTCCCCCCTTTTCCCCTTTTTCCCGACCGGCCGGCGTCACCGTTGCCGCCGTTGGCCGCTAGCGCCGGAGTGCGCCGGTCCCCTCTCAGCGCCCCAAACCGACCTCCGCGAACCGCCTCTCCCCCNGTTGAATTCTTACGCAATCACATTCTATTGACCAGAATGGGGATTCAATAGTCATAAATATTGTTTGAATCATTCTTCATACATTCTTAGAAGATTTGTTCTTATTTATTTATTTATTTATTATGATGACTGATTGAACGAGCCAACGTCATGGGTTGCAATTGTATTGTGCCAATTGTCCTACTCCTTTTTTTCTTAATACATCGGTAAACTTTTCTTCTTAATCCAGCAAACCAATTGGCCTGCATGTGACTGTAACAAAGAAAGAGTGATTACCACACCATTGGACTTATCAAGCCCCGGTGTGCAGTACACTTTGGGCCTTGAACATTCAGTTAGCTAGCAGTCATTAGATATGTAATCGCATCAATAATTTTGCAGAACTTGCATATTTACACACAAGCCATAAATTAGGGCCGTAGGGCCACATGTTTACTGATTGCTGCTACTTTTACAGATGGACAAGATCAATGGGACTAACCCGGAGTCTACCGATCAAGTGAGTAATCATAGTAATTGCGGGTAGTGCATTCAGCATGGATTCTCCACTGGCAACATGATTGCATCTTTTCTTGACAAACTTCTCTTTTGGTTGCTCCATACTTATTCACTGGTTTTGTTTCTACTGATTTTTCTTATAGAACAGCCCCTTCCTTGGCTAGTAGACCCAACGAGTTCGATGAGGAGGAGGCTCTTGTTACACCAGAAGCATTGTCTGCTAGAATTGGTGGTTTCCAAGGATATGCAGGATCTGTGAATTGGGGGGTTTTCTGCAGCATGAAGATTGTGTTTCTCAAGTCCAAGCTCAATGTGTTGTTACCAAGTGGATTTTTGGCAATTATTCTCAAATACGTGACCCAAAGATATGTAGGCACACCAAATTTTCACCTGTTTCAATTACTTTGTTGATGCTTTCCTTTGTTTTGTTTTGTTTTGTTTTTTGAAAAGAGGGCAAAAGCTTTGCCTCCTATATATTGGATGCTTTCCGTTGCAACGTTGTGCTCTTGTATTGATATTACTGACTTATCTCTTTTCAAGGGCTAGGTATTTCCTCTAAGCATGCTGGGTATTATTCCTTTGGCTGAGCGATTGGGTTTCGCCACCGAGTAATTGTTACAAACTCACCTTTTATTGTCTGATTCTTTTATCTTTCAATAAACATCTGACACTTTGTTTCTCATTGCAGGCAGCTGGCACTTTTCACTGGTCCAAAAGGTTTAGCTAAGTTTCTCTTCTTCTGACATATTCTTATCTGAATTGTATTCACATGATCATGTGTCAGTTGCATTGTCGTTGACTTGGCCAATTTCATGTGAAGTTGGGCGTCTTCTAAATTCTGTGTTTGGCAATGCAACCGAGTTGATCATATCAATACATGCACTAAGTAGTGGAAAACTACGCGTTGTTCAACAATGTCTGCTAGGATCAATCCTGTCAAACTTGCTTCTTGTTCTTGGTTCAGCATTCTTCAGTGGTGGACTTGCTTGCGGCAAAACCATGCAGACCTTTAGCAAGGTGACTATTCTTCATTATTTTTTACAAGATTTCATGATGAAGAAGAAACACCGGTTAATCTCGATTGTCGGCAGGCAGATGCAGTAGTGAACTCCGGATTGCTTTTGATGGCGGTGATGGGGTTGCTCATTCCCGCCGCGCTGCATTACACTCATTCAGAAGCTCAATTCGGCAAGTCAGAACTAGCGTTGTCGAGGTTCAGCAGCTGCGTTATGCTCGTTGCTTATACATCCTACCTTTACTTTCAGTTGTCAAACAATCGACGTCGCAATGAAGCTAATGTGGTAGGTCTGATGATCTGATGGGTTACCATATACGATTATAGATATTGCAGTTGTGTTAGATTTCTTGCCCTGCTGTTTGTTCGTTTCTTTGCAATTTTCTGAAGTATCCATGTATGCCTTTAATCAAGAGAGGAATTCATGATGATGTGGATGACAATGATGATGAAGTTCCTGATATCTCCAAACGGGAAGCCATTTCATGGATTGCAATTTTCATTGCTTGGATATCAATGCTCTCTTATTACTTGGTTGATGCAATAGATGTAATAGCTCTTCTCCATCCTTTTTCTTTTATTTTATTTTGGTGCGTGTTGTTTTTGTCTGCAGTTTAACAAGAATATACATCTTTGTAATGGAAACTCTTTGTGATTTGTGTTGATTAACCTTACAAGCTCTTTTTTTTTGCCGCATCATTAAATTTGCAAATTTTACAGGGGGCTTCCGAAGCTTGGAACATACCGGTTGCATTCATCAGTGTTGTTTTGCTCCCAGTTGTGGGGAATTCTGCAGGACATGCTAATGCTGTCATGTTTGCAGTGAAAGACAAATTAGTAAGCATCAGCTTGCAATTGGAAACAATCTTGAATAATATTTTATTTACACTAACATGCAAGCTTCTAATTTTTTTTTGTACAGGACATTTCTCTTGGAATGGCAATAGGATCATCGATACAGATATCCATGTTTGGGGTGGGTTAGTTTAACTGCGTGCTGGCTTGATTCGAGTCGTCTTTTGCTTATCAGATTGGACTATGCTCACTAGCTATCAAGATCTGATCATCAAAAACTGATTTTTGCTTATATCATTTTGTAGATACCATTTTGTGTAGTGATGGGATGGATGATGGGCAAACCAATGGACCTAAACTTCCATCTCTTTGAGACGGCAAGCCTCTTAACAACTGTACTGGTTGTTGCATTTTTGTTACAGGTAATAAAATCATTGTGCAAAGAGAGCATTCGTTTAAAACACAATGAGTTTGATTTCACATGATTTTACAACATTCTTTTAAATCATACACTTTCAGGATGGGACTTCAAATTGTGTGAAAGGATTGATGCTATTTCTCTGCTATCTGATAGTAGCTGCCAGTTTTTATGTACATGCTGATCCAAATACCAAGGGTAAGTTTCTCGAATCTGAGATTTGTTTAGCACAAACTCGCTATCAATAGAGAAATAAGCAAGGTTGATTTGGACATTTTGTATAATCCATTAACACTAGGAATTTTGTCCAGCAGGTGAGAAGCCTCCGCAAAACTAGCAATACCTGGAATATCAGGTGGACTATGCACATTTGCTATCAGAACAGGAACTAATTGTGTTTTCCTTACTGAATTTTCAGTGCTTCAGTCCTCACATTTAGAGGTCTTTCAAGCACATCTAGTCTAGTAGATAAGCAAAAATGGAGCATAAGCTTAACATGAACATTTTGTGTAGGCAACAGTTACCTTGCTATCATCAATCAATAAAGCCCCCAACTGCTCCGTTTTTCTCGTTTTTTCTCGTTTTTTTTTGGCTCCTCTGTAGTTGTGACACGTAGTTTTGTAGGTGGGAAAGCTCCTCCATTGGGCAAGCGGTACTGGCACTTGCCTGTGATTTGCTCTGTGTCCGGTTTTACCCACCGTGAATGCCCGGTTTCGTCTCGCATGCATGCCATGTGTCTTCTGGTTACTTTGCAAAAAAATCCTTGTACGTATAAAAAATATTTAAGTGGTCCTCCCACCACCTGATATCTTGTTGTGTTTTATTCTAAACAGACCTTGTTGTCCCGCGAAATACAATACAAAGAAGACAAAATTTCGCTTTTATGGATAGCGCTGTAAACATGATAAGGACAAGGGTGTTTATGAAAAATATTCTTATCTAACCGAACCCTCCGCCGTTCCCCTCCTGGCCTCCCCCGGCCTCCTCCCTCAGCCTAGAGGTGGCCAAACGGGCGAACGGGCACGGGCACGGGTCCGGCACGGCCCGTTAGGCACGGCTCATGAAACGGGCCGTGCCGTCCCGGCCCACGTGCCGAGCCATCGGCCCAAGCACGGCCCGTGGATGGCCGGGCCGTGCCCGTGCCGGCACGGCATGCGTGTGGCCCGCCGTGTCGGTACGGGCCCGTGAATGGAAAATGGGCCGTGGACGGGGCACGGTCGGCCCAGGAACCGAAATGGCGCGGAGGGATGCGATGCGGACNTGACCGACTAATTGTGATGCCGCATCCCTAGCGATACGACTTCTGGAACCTGACGCGGGCGCCACGGCCACCGAACTTCTCGGGCTCGCAGCGCCTGGGGTCGTCGACGAGGAGGGTGCGTTCGTAGCGAGCGAAGATGTCCTTGACCTCCTTCTCCGCGGCCTTGTCGACGTACTTCTTTTAGTTTGCAACGAGCCCCACCTTGGAGAGGTCGAAGACAACGTGTACAACAATTACATGGAGAGGTTGATGGCATGGAGACGCTAGGAAACTAGTGGGATAAGAGGGAAAAGTACTCCGTCGACTACTTAGATCTCACAAAATTAAGGAAACTAGTGGGATATGCGGGAAAAGTACTTCGTACTCTACATGTAACTCTTAGGTGACTCGTGGGATAAGAGGGAAAAGTACTCCGTCGACTACTTAGATCTCACAAAATTAAGGAAACTAGTGGGATATGCGGGAAAAGTACTCCGTACTCTACATGTAACTCTTAGGTGACTCGTGGGATAAGAGGGAAAAGTACTCCGTCGACTACTTAGATCTCACAAAATTAAGGAAACTCGTGGGATAAGAGGGAAAATAATAATTACATGTAACAAAATTAAGGAAACTCGTGGGATAAGAGGGAAAATAATAATTACATGTAACAAATGTTGCAATCACGTAATAAGTGTCGCATATTTGTACTATTGCGTGCAGCATGAAAAAATTCAAACGTAGTTAGGAAAAAAGTCCAATTTTTATAAATGCTCACCAGTAACTTGCAAACCGCATAAAGCGTTACATTTTTTAGGTACATAACAATTAGATGGCTCAGGAGCATTTCGGATAACTATTATCGTGCTGAGGAACTACTGATAGCGATAGTACACCTCATCGGCAATCCAATCACGCAAACTGCTCATAGCATGCTCACTATTTGTCGCGTAGTACAGCTGATCGAAAGATGCGTGCTGCGGGGGCACGGGACAGCCGTTGTAAAGAGCATTGTTCTGACGGTAGTACGGATCCCTACTATCCAACTTGAAATTGTGCAGAGCAAAAGCAGCATGGATAATCCGTGATGGAACACGTTCATCACGATAGTACGGTATTTCTTTAAGGATTTTCCACTGCTTTTTTACGATGCCGAATGTTCTTTCAACAATACCTCGCAATGAGGAATGTCGATAGTTGAATGTCTCTTCTCGTCCCTCCGGTGGTGGCGCTCCTTCTCTGCCAAGTTGATCCCTGTGGTAACGGACATGTGGGAACGGTGCAAGAAATCCCATCCTACTAGGAAAGCCAGAGTCGACAAGTAGGTACCTTCCTGCGTTAAAATTGCAAAATTATTAGTTTTGCATTACACGTCAAACTTGAAATGTACTAACATAAGCCTTTGAAAAAAAATTAGCGAACAGATTTTACTCACCAAATGGGACCCGTGGGAAATTGTCGGGGTAGTACTGCACTGCCTCGTTCAGAATCCTTTGGTCGTGAACCGATCCTGGCCATCCAGCATCACAGAAAATAATCCTCCCGTCGTGATCACAAATGACGAGAACATTTTTCGTCGTTACATGGTGCCGGTTACGGTGTTGAATAGAAGTAGCTGCAGAAGTCACTACGGACACATGCGTTCCGTCTACGGCACCCACTGACTGGTAAAAGGGTTTGAACCAATCTGAGCTTAGCAGCACTGGGTGAGGTTCGGTGAAGTTGGGATCCACAGGTTTTAAAATATTCGCAGCCAGGTCGTTCATAGCCGTCAAGACTTGGTGGAAGTAAATAGAAACTGTTGAGCTAGAGCGGACCCATCGATTGTTGGCGTCTCTATTGGAACGATTTCCACCCATAATGTACAAGAAAATCCCAAGTTTTTCCATGGAACATACCTCGGCTGTTCCATCGAGGCCGTATGAAGTGATCAGGAGGTCATGTAAGCTGATTATTTGTTCTGCACTCAACCGGAACATTGCTCGACATTGGTTTCGATTTTGCAATGTTTCCATCATCCAACTCATGCCGGTTTGAACCGGTATTCTGTTGGGTTCTCTCTCATTTACGTCCTCATCAGCGGCTACTATGTCGATGATGGCATCGTCCTCGTCACTGCTAGAGTGTCCTCTCCAGTTTGATCCAGCACCGCCAGTACTCATTTCCGTATTCCTTCATAATATCACAACCCAAAAAAACCATCATAAATCAGTTTGCATGCAATTTACGAACTGTAAAGCACAAGTAACGGACATGTGTAATGAATGCATTTCACATATTATATAAGACAAAGTAGCACTCGGTCGTTTTACGGTCAACATTTCAGTTAGCAAAAGCAGCAACAGGGTAAAATTTATATTATCACAAGCACCAGGGATCTGGGCAGCAACTAATTTAACAGTTCAACATCACTGTCATCACTGTACTGCACACATAGCAAATGTTATAATACTCCGCAAATATTTCATAATCTCAGCAAGAACATAACAAATGTAACCACGCGAAAAGTAATTAACATCAGGTTTATTGTTAAAACAACACACTCGATACTGCACGAATCAACATGGTTATGCAAAGATAATAATACAACTAATGATACTACTAGCAGCTAGTTGGTGGCACCCGAAGAGGAGTCGGCTCCTTTTCCACCTGTAGAGATGTATTCCAGCCGCATTGCTGCGTCTGGAAGCCGAACAAAGCAGAAGCAATGGTAGGGATCGTGAAATAGCCGACAAGCAGCATACCAAACCAGGCCCCCAATAGGGTGGCCATCACTTTCCACTAGCTGCAAGCATGCCTCATGACCTGTAGCCTTAGCTGCAGCTGCCTCCCTTGCGCGGCTCTCCATCGACTCCATTCGGAGGGCTGCAAGCCGTTCTAGTGCCTGACCAGTGGAGGAGCTGCGGGACTTCTTGGCAGAACCCCCTGAGCTACTGCAGTGTTCGGCCGGCCTTTTCCCCTTACCCCTGTCCTCAGCTTGTGGTGGCATTGCCGACGGAGCTGGAGGTCTGTAATTGGCAGTGAGCTGCGACATGTCGATGGTCTGCCACTGTACTACCCCTTGTGGTGCGCCTTGGGCAGCCCCCGCGACGTCGGAGTGGTTGCCGACAACCGTGCGGCCACCGAACACCGCGTGGTGAAGGTCGATGTGCTTCAGAGGGTCATTTCTGAAGACGATCACACCTTTTCTCAGCTGTCAAAATCATATTAAGCAGCAGTTAGATGATGTGCAATGAATTAATAAAAAAACATTGCAAGTTGACAGTACAGTCAGCATACTGCAGTGTTCAAAAGCAGCAATGGTGGAAGAAAACTGAACAAAATGATGCATCCTGCAAACTGCATTGTATGTTTTTAATCCTACCATATCTATCAAGGACATAGCAAATTCAGTTCATTGTCATATATGCATATGCATATTCCTGGACTATTGAATCCACTGGAGATACCTGACATGGCATAGACTCACATCACTATGGATTTTATTGAGGGATTACCAAAGTCAAGAGGAAAGGATGTTATTCTTGTAGTGGTTTATAGACTAACCAAGTATGCACATTTCATTGCAATGTCTCACCCTTATACTGTGGAGTAAGGGTAGAAATATTCATGAGAATATTCATACATTACATGGGATGCCTGTGGTAATTATCACTGACAGAGACATAATATTTAGCAGTAACTTGTTCCAGGAAGTTTTCAAGGCTATGAATGCTAAACTGAGATTTAGCACTGCTTATCACCCATAGACTGATGGCCAATCTGAAAGGGATAATCTGGAGTCTTAGCTCAGGAACATGACATTTCAGGAACCTCAGAACTGGTTTTCATGGTTTTCTTTGGCAGAATGGTGGTACAACACAACTTATCACACTGCAATCGAAATGACTCCCTGTAAGGCATTGTATGGCTATTCTCCCCCTCAAATAAATGATTTTTCAGTGCCTTGCAATGTCTTAGAGGAAGCAAGGGTTACAATTGAGGAGAAGGAGGATATACTGACAAAGCTTAAACAGAGTTTATCTGAAGCTCAAAGAAGAATGAAGTATCATGCTGATAAAAATAGAACTGAAAGGAAGTTGGAAGTGGGAGACATGGTGTATTTGAAGTTATAATCCTACAGACAAGCAGCTTTTGGAATCAGAGGGTCACTAAAGTTGAGATCAAAAATTTATGGACCTTTCAAGGTACTGGAGAAATTGGGACAGTTAGCATATCGGCTGCAGTAAGAAGAAATTCAAAGGACTGATGAGGTAGAGCAGGACGAAAGGTCAAAAGATAAACTAAACAGGATTTCAGTTGATGCTTGCAGACCAAAAGCTGAATTTAAAATTGATTTCAGTACTAAACCTACGACTCCATAGCTCAAGCATGTCTCCAGTACAAAGTTTTGAACAACACAGTTGTAAATTTGGAGTACCAAATTATTGGAACGCATACTGTCTCCTGCTATATATGTCTGCATCTATCTATATACTGCTGCCTTTTTTCCTTCAAAGCTCTATTTTGTTCTCACTATGCTTGTGGAACTATGCACAACAAATAGTATGTTGCCAGTATTGAAATAACAGGGCAATGTATACACAGCACACTGGTTATTTGTAGTCTTAAACCATTGTACTGAAGAGTTTGTTTCTTTTGAAAGTAAAGAACAAGGTTATCATCAGCAAAATTTGAACTGTGCGTACAATGGAAATGTAAATTGGAGCTCAGAACATGTGTGGCAAAATAAAAGGGTTGCAGAATAAAATTGAGGCAGTAAATACATACCCCATTTTGGCTTTTCCACCACAATTCGTCGGCGACAATGGTCGAAGTAATCGGATCGCGACCAAGGCCGGTGGCCTGTGATT
>BDMV01000011.1:12285848-12307044 GCA_008326285.1 Oryza officinalis
CTCATGCATTTCCATCATAACGGATGTCGTTTCGACTGATATCTGGCAACGGAGACATTCATCATGGCCCTGGAGTGGCACTCATGCGTGCTATGTCATGGAGCATGCAACCTTTTCGGGGGGAAAGTTTAGAAACCTGGTGAATAAACACATTCCTCACCTTGTTTATCATATCCTTTGGATATGCGATACGTTTTAGGGCAATGTCCCTAAAGTTTCGATGGAAACAACCCCACAACAAGTTAATCTGGTCCGCTGAGGGCCGTTCTACACCGAGCACGTCATGTTTAGGAAATAATTTATGGTAGCGTGGCAGGAAAAGAACGACATTGGACGGGCTAAAAAACTCTCTTCAAGTTCCATGTTTTCATGCATTTCCATCATAACGGATGTCGTTTCGACTGATATCTGGCAACGGAGACATTCTTCAAGGCCCACAGTGGCACTCGTGCGTGCTACGTCGTGGAACATGCAACCTTTTCGGGGGGAAAGTTTAGAAACCTGGTGAATAAACACATTCCTCACCTTGTTTGGCACATCCTTTGGATATGCGATGCGTTTTAGGGCAATGTTCTTAAAGTTTCGATGGAAATCACCCCACAACAAGTCAATCTGGTCCGTTGAGGGCCCTTCTACACCGAGCACGTCAGGTTTAGGAAATAATTTATGGTAGCGAGGCAGGAAAAGAATGACATTGGTCGGGCTAAAAAACTCTCTTCAAGTTCCATGTTTTCATTCATTTCCATCATAACGGATGTCGTTCCACCTGATATCTGGCAACGGAGACATTCTTCATGGCTCTGGAGTGGCACTCATGCGTGCTACGTCGTGGAGCATGCAACCTTTTCGGGGGGAAAGTTTAGAAACCTGGTGAATAAACTCATTCCTCACCTTGTTTGGCACATCTTTTGGATATGCGATGCGTTTTAGGGCAATGTCCCTAAAGTTTTGATGGAAATAACCCCACAACAAGTTAATCTGGTCCGTTGAGGGCCCTTCTACACTGAGCACGTCATGTTTAGGAAATAATTTATGGTAGCGTGGCAGAAAAGAACGACATTGGACGGGGTAAAAAACTCACTTCAAGTTCCATGTTTTCATGCATTTCCATCATAACGGATGTCGTTTCGACTGATATCTGGTAACGGAGACATTCTTCATGGCCCTGGAGTGGCAGTCATGCGTGCTACGTCATGGAGCATGCAACCTTTTCGGGGGGAAAGTTTAGAAACCTGGTGAATAAACACATTCCTCACCATGTTTATCACATCCTTTGGATATGCGATGCGTTTTAGGCCAATGTCCCTAAAGTTTCGTTGGAAATAACCCCACAACAAGTTAATCTGGTCCGTTGAGGGCCCTTCTACACCGAGCACGTCATGTTTAGGAAATAATTTATGGTAGCGTGGCAAGAAAAGAACGACATTGGACGGGCTAAAAACTCACTTCAAGTTCCATGTTTTCATGCATTTCCATCATAACGGATGGCATTTCTACTGATATCTGACAACGGAGACATTCTTCACGGCCCTGGAGTGGCACTCATGCATGCTATGTCGTGGAGCATGTAACCTTTTCGGGGGGAAGATTTAGAAACCTGGTGAATAAACACATTCCTCACCTTGTTTGGCACATCCTTTCGACATGCGATGCGTTTAAGGCAATGTCCTTAAAGTTTCGATGGAAATAACCCCACAACAAGTTAATCTGGTCTGTTGAGGGCTCTTCTACACTGAGCACATTAGGTTTAGGAAATAATTTATGGTAGCGAGGCAGGAAAAGAATGACATTGGACCGGCTAAAAAACTCTCTTCAAGTTCCATGTTTTCATTCATTTCCATCATAACGGATGTCGTTCCAACTGATATCTGGCAACGGAGACATTCTTCATGGCCCTGGAGTGGCACTCATGCGTGCTACGTCGTGGAGCATGCAACCTTTTCGGGGGGAAAGTTTAGAAACCTGGTGAATAAACACATTCCTCACCTTGTTTGGCACATCTTTTGGATTTGCGATGCGTTTTAGGGCAATGTCCCTAAAGTTTCGATTGAAATAACCCCACAACAAGTTAATCTGGTCCGTTGAGGGCCCTTCTACACCGAGCATGTCATGTTTAGGAAATAATTTATGGTAGCGTGGCAGAAAAGAACGTCATTGGACGGGCTAAAAAACTCACTTCAAGTTCCATGTTTTCATGCATTTCCATCATAACGGATGTCGTTTCAACTGATATCTGGCAACGGAGACATTCTTCAAGGCCCTGAGTGGCACTCATGCGTGCTACGTCGTGGAACATGCAACCTTTTCGGGGGGAAAGTTTAGAAACCTGGTGAATAAACACATTCCGCACCTTGTTTGGCACATCCTTTGTATATGCGATGCGTTTTAGGGCAATGTCCTTAAAGTTTCGATGGAAATAAGCCCACAACAAGTTAATCCGGTCCGTTGAGGGCCGTTCTACACTGAACACGTCAGGTTTAGAAATTATTTTATGGTAGCGAGGCAGGAAAAGAACGACATTGGACGGGCTAAAAAACTCTCTTCAAGTTCCATGTTTTCATGCATTTCCATCATAACGGATGTCGTTTCGACTGATATCTGACAACGGAGACATTCTTCACGGCCCTGGAGTGGCACTCATGCATGCTATGTCGTGGAGCATGTAACCTTTTCGGGGGGAAGATTTAGAAACCTGGTGAATAAACACATTCCTCACCTTGTTTGGCACATCCTTTCGACATGCGATGCGTTTAAGGCAATGTCCTTAAAGTTTCGATGGAAATAACCCCACAACAAGTTAATCTGGTCCGTTGAGGGCCCTTCTAAACTGAGCACGTTAGGTTTACGAAATAATTTATGATAGCGAGTCAGCAAAAGAACGACATTGGACGGGCTAAAAAACTCTCTTCAAGTTCCATGTTTTCATGCATTTCCATCATAACGGATGTCGTTTCGGCTGATATCTGGCAATGGAGACATTCTTCATGGCCCTGGAGTGGCACTCATGCATGCTACGTCGAGCAGCATGCAACCTTTTCGGGGGGAAAGTTTAGAAACCTGGTGAATAAACACATTCCTCACCTTGTTTGGCACATCCTTTGGATATGCGATGCGTTTTATGGCAATGTGCTTAAAGTTTCGATGGAAATAACCCCACAACAAGTTAATCTGGTTCGTTGAGGGCCCTTCTACACTGAGCATGTCAGGTTTAGGAAATAATTTATGGTAGCGAGGCAGGAAAAGAACGACATTGGACGGGCTAAAAAACTCTCCTCAAGTTCCATGTTTTCAGGCATTTCCATCATAACGGATATCATTTCCACTGATATCTGGCAACGGAGACATTCTTCAAGGCCCTGGAGTGGCACTCATGCGTGCTACGTCCTGGAACATGCAACCTTTTCGGCTGGCAAGTTTAGAAACCAGGTGAATAAACACATTACTCACCTTGTTTGTCACATCGTTTGGATATGCGATGCGTTTTAGGGCAATGTCCTTAAAGTTTCGATGGAAATAACCCCACAACAAGTTAATCTGGTCCGTTGAGGGCCCTTCTACACCGAGCACGTCATGTTTAGCAAATAATTTATGGCAGCGTGGAAGGAAAAGAACGACATTGGACGGGCTAAAAAACTCTCCTCAAGTTCCATGTTTTCGAGCATTTGCATCATAACGGATGTCGTTTCGACTGATATCTGGCAACGGAGACATTCTTCATGGCCCTAGAGTGGCACTCATGCGTGCTACGTCGTGGAACATGCAACCTTTTTGGGGGGAAAGTTTAGAAACCTGGTGAATAAACACATTCCTCACCTTGTTTGGCACATCCTTTGGATATGCGATGCGTTTTAGGGCAATGTCCTAAAAGTTTCGATGGAAATAATCCCACAACAAGTTAATCTGGTCCGTTGAGGGCCCTTCTAAACCAAGCATGTCATGTTTAGGAAATAATTTATGGTAGCGTGGCAGGAAAACAACGACATTGGACGGGCTAAAAAACTCTTTTCAAGTTCCATGTTTTCATGTATTTCCATCATAACGGATGTCGTTTCGACTGATATCTGACAACGGAGACATTCTTCATGGCCCTTGAGTGGCACTCATGCGTGCTACGTCGTGGAGCATGCAACCTTTTCGGGGGGAAAGTTTAGAAACCTCGTAAATTAACACATTCCTCACCTTGTTTGGCACATCCTTTCGATATGCGATGCATTTTAGGGCAATGTCCTTAAAGTTTCGATGGAAATATACCGACAACAAGTTAATTTGGTCCATTGAGGGCCCTTCTACACCGAGCACGTCAGGTTTAGGAAATAATTTATGGTAGCGAGGCATGAAAAGACGGGCTAAAAAACTCTCTTCAAGTTCCATATTTTCATGTATTTCCATCATAACAAATGTCGTTTCGATTGATATCTGGCAACGGAGACATTCTTCAAGGCCCTGGAGTGGCACTCATGCGTGCTACGTCACGGAGCATGCAACCTTTTTGGGGGGAAAGTTTAGAAACCTGGTGAATAAACACATTCCTCACCTTTTTTGGCACATCTTTTCGATATGCGATGCGTTTTAGCGCGATGTCCTTAAAGTTTCGATGGAAATAACCCCACAACAAGTTAATCTGGTCCGTTGAGGGCCCTTCTACACCGAACACGTCAGGTTTAGGAAATAATTTATGGTAGCGAGGCAGGAAAAGAACGACATTGGATGGGGTAAAAAACTCTCTTCAAGTTCCATGTTTTCATGCATTTCCATCATAACGGATGTCGTTTCGACTGATATCGGGCAACGGAGACATTCTTCATGGCCCTGGAGTGGCACTCATGCGTGCTACGTCACGGAGCATGCAACCTTTTCGGGGGGAATGTTTAGAAACCTAGCGAATAAACACATTCCTCACCTTGTTTGACACATCCTTTGGATATGCGATGCGTTTTAGGGCAATGTCCTTAAAGTTTCAATGGAAATAACCCCACAACAAGTTAATCTGGTCCGTTGAGGGCCCTTCTACTCCGAGCACGTTAGGTTTTGGAAATAATTTATGGTAGCGAGGCAGGAAAAGAAGGACAAAAAACTCTCTTCAAGTTCCATGTTTTCATGCATTTCCATCATAACAGATGTCGTTTTGACTGATATCTGGCAACGGAGACATTCTTCAAGGCCCTGGAGTGGCACTCATGCGTGCTACGTCACGGAGCATGCAAACTTTTCGGGGGGAATGTTTAGAAACCTGGCGAATAAACACATTCCTCACCTTGTTTGGCACATCCTTTGGGTATGCGATGCGTTTTAGGGCAATGTCCTTAAAGGTTCGATGGAAATAACCCCACAGCAAGTTAATCTGGTCCGTTGGGGGCCCTTCTAAACCGAGCACGTCATGTTTAGGAAATAATTTATGGTAGCGTGGCAGGAAAAGAACGACATTGGACGGACTAAAAAACTCTCTTCATGTTCCATGTTTTCATGCATTTCCATCATAACGGAAGTCGTTTCGACTGATATCTGACATCCGAGACATTCTTTATGGCCCTGGAGTGGCACTCATGCGTGCTACGTCGTGGAGCATGCAACCTTTTCGTGGGGAAAGTTTAGAAACCTGGTGAATAAACACATTCCCCACCTTGTTTGGCACATCCTTTGGATATGCGATGCATTTTAGGGCAATGTCCTTAAAGTTTCGATGAAAATAACCCCACAACAAGTAAATCTAGTCCGTTGAGGGCCCTTCTACACTGAGCACGTCAGGTTTAGAAAATAATTTATGGTAGCGAGGCAGGAAAATTCTCTTCATGTTCCATGTTTTCATGCATTTCCATCATAACGGATGTCGTTTCGACTAATATCTGGCAACGGAGACATTCTTCATGGCCCTGGAGTGGCACTCATGCGTGCTACGTCACGGAGCTTGCAACCTTTTCGGGGGGAATGTTTAGAAACCTAGCGAATAAACACATTCCTCACCTTGTTTGGCACATCCTTTGGATATGCGATGCGTTTTAGGGCAATCTCCTTAAAGTTTCAATGGAAATAACCCCACAACAAGTTAATCTGGTCCGTTGAGGGCCCTTCTACTCCGAGCATGTCAGGTTTTGGAAATAATTTATCGTAGCGAGGCAGGAAAAGAACGACAAAAAACTCTCTTCAAGTTCCATGTTTTCATGCATTTCCATCATAACAGATGTCGTTTCGACTGATATCTGGCAACGGAGACATTCTTCAAGGCCCTGGAGTGGCACTCATGCGTGCTACGTCACGGAGCATGCAACCTTTTCGGGGGGAATGTTTAGAAACCTGGCGAATAAACACATTCCTCACCTTGTTTGGCACATCCTTTGGGTATGCGATGCGTTTTAGGGCAATGTCCTTAATGTTTCGATGGAAATAACCCCACAGCAAGTTAATCTGGTCCGTTGAGGGCCCTTCTAAACCGAGCACATCATGTTTAGGAAATAATTTATGGTAGCGTGGCAGGAAAAGAACGACATTGCACGGGCTAAAAAACTCTCTTCATGTTCCATGTTTTCATGCATTTCCATCATAACGGAAGTCGTTTCGACTGATATCTGACAACCGAGACATTCTTTATGGCCCTGGAGTGGCACTCATGCGTGCTACGTCGTGGAGCATGCAACCTTTTCGTGGGAAAAGTTTAGAAACCTCGTAAATAAACACTTTCCTCACCTTGTTTGGCACATCATTTGTATAAGCGATGCGTTTTAGGGCAATGTCCTTAATGTTTCGATGGAAATAACCCCACAACAAGTTAATCCGGTCCGTTCAGGGCCCTTCTACACCGAGCACGTCAGGTTTAGGAAATAATATATGGTAGCGAGGCAAGAAAAGAACGACATTGGACGGGCTAAAAAACTCTCTTCAAGTTCCATGTTTTCATGCATTTCCATCATAACGGATGTCGTTTCGACTGATATCGGGCAACGGAGACATTCTTCTTGGCCCTGGAGTGGCACTCATGCGTGCTACGTCGTGGAGCATGCAACCTTTTCAGGGGGAATGTTTAGAAACCTAGCGAATAAACACATTCCTCACCTTGATTGACACATCCTTTGGATATGCGATGCGTTTTAGGGCAATGTCCTTAAAGTTTCGATGGAAATAACCCCACAACAAGTTAATCTGGTCCGTTGAGGGCCCTTCTACTCCGAGCACGTCTGGTTTAGGAAATAATTTATGGTAGCGAGGCAGGAAAAGAACGACAAAAAACTCTCTTCAAGTTCCATGTTTTCATGCATTTCCATCATAACAGATGTCGTTTCGACTAATATCTGGCAACGGAGACATTCTTCAAGGCCCTGGAGTGGCACTCATGCGTGCTACGTCATGGAGCATGCAACCTTTTCGGGGGGAATGTTTAGAAACCTGGCGAATAAACACATTCCTCACCTTGTTTGGCACATCCTTTGGGTATGCGATGCGTTTTAGGGCAATGTCCTTAAAGTTTCGATGGAAATAACCCCACAGCAAGTTAATCTGGTCCGTTGAGGGCCCTTCTAAACTGAGCACGTCATGTTTAGGAAATAATTTATGGTAGCGTGGCAGGAAAAGAACGACATTGGACGGGCTAAAAAACTCTCTTCATGTTCCATGTTTTCATGCATTTCCATTATAACGGAAGTCGTTTCGACTGATACCTGACAACCGAGACATTCTTCATGGCCCTGGAGTGGCACTCATGCGTGCTACGTCGTGGAGCATGCAACCTTTTCGTGGGGAAAGTTTAGAAACCTCGTAAATAAACACTTTCCTCACCTTGTTTGGCACATCATTTGTATAAGCGATGCGTTTTAGGGCAATGTCCTTAATGTTTCGATGGAAATAACCCCACAACAAGTTAATCTGGTCCGTTGAGGGCCCTTCTACACCGAGCACGTCAGGTTTAGGAAATCATTTATGGTAGCGAGGCAGGAAAAGAACGACATTGGACGGGCTAAAAAAACTCTCTTCAAGTTCCAAGTTTTCATGCATTTCCATCATAACGGATGTCGTTTCGACTGATATCTAGCAACGGAGACATTCTTCATGGCCCTAGAGTGGCACTCAGGCGTGCTACGTCGTGGAGCATGCAACCTTTTCAGGGAGAATGTTTAGAAACCTGGTGAATAAACACATTCCTCACCTTGTTTGGCACATCTTTTGGATATGCGATGCGTTTTAGGGCAATGTCCTTAAAGTTTCGATGGAAATAAGCCCACAACAAGTTAATCTGGTCCGTTGAGGGTCCTTCTACTCTGAGCACATCAGGTTTAGGAAATAATTTATGGTAGCGAGGCAGGAAAAGAACGACATTGGACGGGCTAAAAAACTCTCTTCAAGTTCCATGTTTTCATGCATTTCCATCATAACATATGTCGTTTCGACTGATATCTGGCAACGGAGACATTCTTCAAGGCCCTGGAGTGGCACTCATGCGCGCTACGTCACGGAGCCTGCAACCTTTTCGGGTGGAAATTTTAGAAACCTGGTGAATAAACAGATTCCTCACCTTGTTTGGCACATCCTTTGGATATGCGATGCGTTTTAGGGCAATGCCCTTAAAGTTTCGATGAAAATAACCCCACAATAAGTTAATCTGGTCCTTTGAGCACGTCAGGTTTAGGAAATAATTTATGGTAGCGAGGCAGGAAAAGAACGACATTGGACGGGCTAAAAAACTCTCTTCAAGTTCCATGTTTTCATGCATTTCCATCATAACGGATGTCTTTTCGACTGATATCTGGCAACGGAGACATTCTTCATGGCCCTGGAGTGGCACTCATGCGTGCTACGTCGTGGAGCATGCAACCTTTTCAGGGAGAAAGTTTAGAAACCTGGTGAATAAACACAATCCTCACCTTGTTTGGCACATCTTTTGGATATGCGATGCGTTTTAGGGCAATGTCCATAAAGTTTCGATGGAAATAAGCCCACAACAAGTTAATCTGGTCCGTTGTGGGTCCTTCTACACCAAGCACATCAGGTTTAGGAAATAATTTATGGTAGCGAGGCAGGAAAAGAACGACATTGGACGGGCTAAAAAACTCTCTTCAAGTTCCATGTTTTCATGCATTTCCATCATAACGGATGTCGTTTCGACTGATATCTGGCAACGGAGACATTCTTCATGGCCCTGGAGTGCTACTCATGCGTGCTACGTCGTGGAGCATGCAACCTTTTCGGGGGGAAAGTTTAGAAACCTGGTGAATAAGCACATTCCCCACCATGTTTGGCACATCCTTTGGATATGCGATGCGTTTTAGGGCAATGTCCTTAAAGTTTCGATGAAAATAACCCCACAACAAGTTAATCTAGTCCGTTGAGGGCCCTTCTACACTGAGCACGTCAGGTTTAGAAAATAATTTATGGTAGCGAGGCAGGAAAAGAACGACATTGGACGGGCTAAAAAATTCTCTTCAAGTTCCATGTTTTCATGCATTTCCATCATAACGGATGTCGTTTCGACTGATATCTGGCAACGGAGACATTCTTCATGGCCCTGGAGTAGCACTCATGCGTGCTACGTCGTGGAGCATGCAACCTTTTCGGGGGGAAAGTTTAGAAACCTGGTGAATACGCACATTCCCCACCATGTTTGGCACATCCTTTGGATATGCGATGCGTTTTAGGGCATTGTCCTTAAAGTTTTGATGAAAATAACCCCACAACAAGTTAATCTAGTCCGTTGAGGGCCCTTCTACACCGAGCACGTCACGTTTAGAAAATAATTTATGGTAGCGAGGCAGGAAAAGAACGACATTGGACGGGCTAAAAAATTCTCTTCAAGTTCCATGTTTTCATGCATTTCCATCATAACGGATGTCGTTTCGACTGATATCTGGCAACGGAGACATTCTTCATGGCCCTGGAGTGGCACTCATGTGTGCTACGTCACGGAGCATGCAACCTTTTCGGGGGGAATGTTTAGAAACCTGGCGAATAAATACATTCCTCACCTTGTTTGGCACATCCTTTGGATATGCGATGCGTTTTAGGGCAATGTCCTTAAAGTTTCGATGGAAATAAGCCCACAACAAGTTAATCTGGTCCGTTGAGGGTCCTTCTACACCGAGCACATCAGGTTTAGGAAATTATTTATGGTAGCGAGGCAGGAAAAGAATGACATTGGACGGGCTAAAAAACTCTCTTCAAGTTACATGTTTTCATGCATTTCCATCATAACAGATGTCGTTTCGACTGATATCTGGCAACGGAGACATTCTTCAAGGCCCTGGAGTGGCACTCATGCGTGCTACGTCGTGGAGCATGCAACCTTTTCAGGGAGAAAGTTTAGAAACCTGGTGAATAAGCACATTCCCCACCTTGTTTGGCACATCCTTTGGATATGCGATGCGTTTTAGGGCAATGTCCTTAAAGTTTCGATGAAAATAACCCCACAACAATTTAATCTAGTCCGTTGAGGGCCCTTCTACACCGAGCACGTCAGGTTTAGAAAATAATTTATGTTAGCGAGGCAGGAAAAGAACGACATTGGACGGGCTAAAAAATTCTCTTCAAGTTCCATGTTTTCATGCATTTCCATCATAACGGATGTCGTTTCGACTGATATCTGGCAATGGAGACATTCTTCATGGCCCTGGAGTGGCACTCATGCGTGCTACGTCACGGAGCGTGCAACCTTTTCGGGGGGATTGTTTAGAAACCTGGCGAATAAACACATTCCTCACCTTGTTTGGCACATCCTTTGGATATGCGATGCGTTTTAGGGCAATGTCCTTAAAGTTTCAATGGAAATAACCCCACAACAAGTTAATCTGGTCCGTTTAGGGCTCTTCTACACCGTGCACGTCAGGTTTTGGAAATAATTTCTGGTAGCGAGGCAGGAAAAGAACGACAAAAAACTCTCTTCAAGTTCCATGTTTTCATGCATTTCCATCATAACAGATGTCGTTTCGACTGATATCTGGCAACGGAGACATTCTTCAAGGCCCTGGAGTGGCACTCATGCGTGCTACGTCACGGAGCATGCAACCTTTTCGGGGGGAATGTTTAGAAACCTGGCGAATAAACACATTCCTCACGTTGTTTAGCACATCCTTTGGGTATGCGATGCGTTTTAGGGCAATGTCCTTAATGTTTCGATGGAAATAACCCCACAACAAGTTAATCTGGTCCGTTGAGGGCCCTTCTAAACCGAGCACGTCATGTTTAGGAAATAATTTATGGTAGCGAGGCAGGAAAAGAACGACATTGGACGGGCTAAAAAACTCTCTTCATGTTCCATGTTTTCATGCATTTCCATCATAACGGATGTCGTTTCGACTGATATCTAACAACCGAGACATTCTTCATGGCCCTGGAGTGGCACTCATGCGTGCTACGTCGTGGAGCATGCAACCTTTTCGGGGGGAAACTTTAGAAACCTCGTAAATAAACACTTTCCTCACCTTGTTTGGCACATCATTTCTATAAGCGATGCGTTTTAGGGCAATGTCCTTGAAGTTTCGATGGAAATAACCCCACAACAAGTTAATCTGGTCCGTTGAGGGCCCTTCTACACCGAGCACGTCAGGTTTAGGAAATAATTTATGGTAGCGAGGCAGGAAAAGAATGACATTGGACGGGCTAAAAAACTCTCTTCAAGTTCCATGTTTTCATGCATTTCCATCATAACGGATGTCGTTTCGACTGATATCTGGCAACGGAGACATTCTTCATGGCCCTAGACTGGCACTCATGCGTGCTACGTCGTGGTGCATGCAACCTTTTCGGGGGGAAAGTTTAGAAACCTGGTGAATAAACACATTCCTCACCTTGTTTGGCATATCTTTTGGATATGCGATGCGTTTTAGGGCAATGTCCTTAAAGTTTCGATGGAAATAACACCACAACAAGTTAATCTGGTCCATTGAGGGCCCTTCTAAACTGAGCACGTCAGGTTTAGGAAATAATTTATGGTAGCGAGTCAGGAAAAGAACGACATTGGACGGGCTAAAAAACTCTCTTCAAGTTCCATGTTTTCATGCATTTCCATCATAACGGATGTCGTTTCGACGGATATATGGCAACGGAGACATTCTTCATGGCCCTGGAGTGGCACTCATGCGTGCTACGTCATGGAGCATGATACCTTTTCGGGGGGAAGGTTTAGAAACCTGGTGAATAAACACATTCCTCACCTTGTTTGGCACATCCTTTGGATATGCGATGCGTTTTAGGGCAATGTCCTTAAAGTTTCGATGGAAATAACCCCACATCAAGTTAATCTGGTCCGTTGAGGGCCCTTCTACACCAAGCACGTCAGGTTTAGGAAATAATTTATGGTAGCGAGGCAGGAAAAGAACGACATTGGACGGGCTAAAGAACTCTCTTCAAGTTCCATGTTTTCCTGCATTTCCATCATAACGGATGTCGTTTCGACTGATATCTGGCAACGGAGACAATTTTGATGGCCCTGGAGTGGCACTCATGCGTGCTACGTCGTGGAGCATCCAACCTTTTCGGGGGGAAAGTTTAGAAACCTCGTAAATAAACACTTTCCTCACCTTGTTTGGCACATCATTTGTATAAGCGATGCGTTTTAGGGCAATGTCCTTAAAGTTTCGATGGAAATAACCCCACAACAAGTTAATCTGGTCCGTTGAGGGCCCTTCTACACCGAGCACGTCAGGTTTAGGAAATAATTTATGGTAGCGAGGCAGGAAAAGAACGACATTGGACGGGCTAAAAAACTCTCTTCAAGTTCCATGTTTTCATGCATTTCCATCACAACGGATGTCGTTTCGACTGATATCAGGCAACGGAGACATTCTTCATGGCCCTGGAGTGGCACTCATGCGTGCTACGTCACGGAGCCTGCAACCTTTTCGGGTGGAAAGTTTAGAAACCTGGTGAATAAACAGATTCCTCACCTTGTTTGGCACATCCTTTGGATATGCGATGCGTTTTAGGGCAATGTCCTTAAAGTTTCGATGGAAATAACCCCACAACAAGTTAATCTGGTCCGTTGAGGGCCCTTCTACACCGAGCACGTCAGGTTTAGGAAATAATTTATGGTAGCGAGGCAGGAAAAGAACGACATTGGACGGGCTAAAAAACTCTCTTCAAGTTCCATGTTTTCATGCATTTCCATCATAACGGATGTCGTTTCGACTGATATCTGGCAACGGAGACATTCTTCAGGCCCTGGAGTGGCACTCATGCGTGCTACGTCATGGAGCATGCAACCTTTTCGGGGGGAAAGTTTAGAAACCTGGTGAATAAACACATTCCTCACCTTGTTTGGCACATCCTTTGGATATGCGATGCGTTTTAGGGCAATGTCCTTAAAGTTTCGATGGAAATAACCCCACAACAAGTTAATCTGGTCCGTTGAGGGCCCTTCTACACCGAGCACGTCAGGTTTAGGAAATAATTTATGGTAGCGAGGCAGGAAAAGAACGACATTGGACGGGCTAAAAAACTCTCTTCAAGTTCCATGTTTTCATGCATTTCCATCATAACGGATGTCGTTTCGACTGATATCTGGCAACGGAGACATTCTTCAGGCCCTGGAGTGGCACTCATGCGTGCTACGTCGTGGAGCATGCAACCTTTTCGGGGGGAAAGTTTAGAAACCTGGTGAATAAACACATTCCTCACCTTGTTTGGCACATCCTTTGGATATGCGATGCGTTTTAGGGCAATGTCCTTAAAGTTTCGATGGAAATAACCCCACAACAAGTTAATCTGGTCCGTTGAGGGCCCTTCTACACCGAGCACGTCAGGTTTAGGAAATAATTTATGGTAGCGAGGCAGGAAAAGAACGACATTGGACGGGCTAAAAAACTCTCTTCAAGTTCCATGTTTTCATGCATTTCCATCATAACGGATGTCGTTTCGACTGATATCTGGCAACGGAGACATTCTTCAGGCCCTGGAGTGGCACTCATGCGTGCTACGTCATGGAGCATGCAACCTTTTCGGGGGGAAAGTTTAGAAACCTGGTGAATAAACACATTCCTCACCTTGTTTGGCACATCCTTTGGATATGCGATGCGTTTTAGGGCAATGTCCTTAAAGTTTCGATGGAAATAACCCCACAACAAGTTAATCTGGTCCGTTGAGGGCCCTTCTACACCGAGCACGTCAGGTTTAGGAAATAATTTATGGTAGCGAGGCAGGAAAAGAACGACATTGGACGGGCTAAAAAACTCTCTTCAAGTTCCATGTTTTCATGCATTTCCATCATAACGGATGTCGTTTCGACTGATATCTGGCAACGGAGACATTCTTCAGGCCCTGGAGTGGCACTCATGCGTGCTACGTCTGGAGCATGCAACCTTTTCGGGGGGAAAGTTTAGAAACCTGGTGAATAAACACATTCCTCACCTTGTTTGGCACATCCTTTGGATATGCGATGCGTTTTAGGGCAATGTCCTTAAAGTTTCGATGGAAATAACCCCACAACAAGTTAATCTGGTCCGTTGAGGGCCCTTCTACACCGAGCACGTCAGGTTTAGGAAATAATTTATGGTAGCGAGGCAGGAAAAGAACGACATTGGACGGGCTAAAAAACTCTCTTCAAGTTCCATGTTTTCATGCATTTCCATCATAACGGATGTCGTTTCGACTGATATCTGGCAACGGAGACATTCTTCAGGCCCTGGAGTGGCACTCATGCGTGCTACGTCATGGAGCATGCAACCTTTTCGGGGGGAAAGTTTAGAAACCTGGTGAATAAACACATTCCTCACCTTGTTTGGCACATCCTTTGGATATGCGATGCGTTTTAGGGCAATGTCCTTAAAGTTTCGATGGAAATAACCCCACAACAAGTTAATCTGGTCCGTTGAGGGCCCTTCTACACCGAGCACGTCAGGTTTAGGAAATAATTTATGGTAGCGAGGCAGGAAAAGAACGACATTGGACGGGCTAAAAAACTCTCTTCAAGTTCCATGTTTTCATGCATTTCCATCATAACGGATGTCGTTTCGACTGATATCTGGCAACGGAGACATTCTTCAGGCCCTGGAGTGGCACTCATGCGTGCTACGTCGTGGAGCATGCAACCTTTTCGGGGGGAAAGTTTAGAAACCTGGTGAATAAACACATTCCTCACCTTGTTTGGCACATCCTTTGGATATGCGATGCGTTTTAGGGCAATGTCCTTAAAGTTTCGATGGAAATAACCCCACAACAAGTTAATCTGGTCCGTTGAGGGCCCTTCTACACCGAGCACGTCAGGTTTAGGAAATAATTTATGGTAGCGAGGCAGGAAAAGAACGACATTGGACGGGCTAAAAAACTCTCTTCAAGTTCCATGTTTTCATGCATTTCCATCATAACGGATGTCGTTTCGACTGATATCTGGCAACGGAGACATTCTTCATGGCCCTGGAGTGGCACTCATGCGTGCTACGTCGTGGAGCATGCAACCTTTTCGGGGGGAAAGTTTAGAAACCTGGTGAATAAACACATTCCTCACCTTGTTTGGCACATCCTTTGGATATGCGATGCGTTTTAGGGCAATGTCCTTAAAGTTTCGATGGAAATAACCCCACAACAAGTTAATCTGGTCCGTTGAGGGCCCTTCTACACCGAGCACGTCAGGTTTAGGAAATAATTTATGGTAGCGAGGCAGGAAAAGAACGACATTGGACGGGCTAAAAAACTCTCTTCAAGTTCCATGTTTTCATGCATTTCCATCATAACGGATGTCGTTTCGACTGATATCTGGCAACGGAGACATTCTTCAGGCCCTGGAGTGGCACTCATGCGTGCTACGTCATGGAGCATGCAACCTTTTCGGGGGGAAAGTTTAGAAACCTGGTGAATAAACACATTCCTCACCTTGTTTGGCACATCCTTTGGATATGCGATGCGTTTTAGGGCAATGTCCTTAAAGTTTCGATGGAAATAACCCCACAACAAGTTAATCTGGTCCGTTGAGGGCCCTTCTACACCGAGCACGTCAGGTTTAGGAAATAATTTATGGTAGCGAGGCAGGAAAAGAACGACATTGGACGGGCTAAAAAACTCTCTTCAAGTTCCATGTTTTCATGCATTTCCATCATAACGGATGTCGTTTCGACTGATATCTGGCAACGGAGACATTCTTCAAGGCCCTGAGTGGCACTCATGCGTGCTACGTCGTGGAGCATGCAACCTTTTCGGGGGGAAAGTTTAGAAACCTGGTGAATAAACACATTCCTCACCTTGTTTGGCACATCCTTTGGATATGCGATGCGTTTTAGGGCAATGTCCTTAAAGTTTCGATGGAAATAACCCCACAACAAGTTAATCTGGTCCGTTGAGGGCCCTTCTACACGAGCACGTCAGGTTTAGGAAATAATTTATGGTAGCGAGGCAGGAAAAGAACGACATTGGACGGGCTAAAAAACTCTCTTCAAGTTCCATGTTTTCATGCATTTCCATCATAACGGATGTCGTTTCGACTGATATCTGGCAACGGAGACATTCTTCAGGCCCTGGAGTGGCACTCATGCGTGCTACGTCATGGAGCATGCAACCTTTTCGGGGGGAAAGTTTAGAAACCTGGTGAATAAACACATTCCTCACCTTGTTTGGCACATCCTTTGGATATGCGATGCGTTTTAGGGCAATGTCCTTAAAGTTTCGATGGAAATAACCCCACAACAAGTTAATCTGGTCCGTTGAGGGCCCTTCTACACCGAGCACGTCAGGTTTAGGAAATAATTTATGGTAGCGAGGCAGGAAAAGAACGACATTGGACGGGCTAAAAAACTCTCTTCAAGTTCCATGTTTTCATGCATTTCCATCATAACGGATGTCGTTTCGACTGATATCTGGCAACGGAGACATTCTTCAGGCCCTGGAGTGGCACTCATGCGTGCTACGTCGTGGAGCATGCAACCTTTTCGGGGGGAAAGTTTAGAAACCTGGTGAATAAACACATTCCTCACCTTGTTTGGCACATCCTTTGGATATGCGATGCGTTTTAGGGCAATGTCCTTAAAGTTTCGATGGAAATAACCCCACAACAAGTTAATCTGGTCCGTTGAGGGCCCTTCTAACACGAGCACGTCAGGTTTAGGAAATAATTTATGGTAGCGAGGCAGGAAAAGAACGACATTGGACGGGCTAAAAAACTCTCTTCAAGTTCCATGTTTTCATGCATTTCCATCATAACGGATGTCGTTTCGACTGATATCTGGAAACGGAGACATTCTTCATGGCCCTGGAGTGGCACTCATGCGTGCTACGTCACGGAGCCTGCAACCTTTTCGGGTGCAAAGTTTAGAAACCTGGTGAATAAACAGATTACTCACCATGTTTGGCACATCCATTGGATATGCGATGCGTTTTAGGGCAATGTCCTTAAAGTTTCGATGGAAATAACCCCACAACAAGTTAATCTGGTCCGTTGAGGGCCCTTCTACACCGAGCACATCTGGTTTAGGAAATAATTTATGGTAGCGAGTCAGGAAAAGAACGACATTGGACGGGCTAAAAAACTCTCTTCAAGTTCCATGTTTTCATGCATTTCCATCATAACGGATGTCGTTTCGACTGATATCTGGCAACGGAGACATTCTTCATGGCCCAGGAGTGGCACTCATGTGTGCTACGTCCTGGAGCATGCAACCTTTTCGGGGGGAAAGTTTAGAAACCTGGTGAATAAACACATTCCTCACCTTGTTTGGCATATCTTTTGGATATGCGATGCGTTTTAGGGCAATGTCCTTAAAGTTTCGATGGAAATAACCCCACAATAAGTTAATCTGGTCCATTGAGGGACCTTCTAAACTGAGCACGTCAGGTTTAGGAAATAATTTATGGTAGCGAGTCAGGGAAATAACGATATTGGACGGGCTAAAAAACTCTCTTAAAGTTCCATGTTTTCATGCATTTCCATCATAACGGATGTCGTTTCGACTGATATCTGGCAACGGAGACATTCTTCATGGCCCTGGAGTGGCACTCATGCATGCTACGTCATGGAGCATGCAACCTTTTTGGGGGGAAAGTTTAGAAACCTGGTGAATAAACACATTCCTCTCCTTGTTTGGCACATCCTTTGGATATGCGATGCGTTTTAGGGCAATGTCCTTAAAGTTTCGATGGAATTTACCCCACAACAAGTTAATCTGATCCGTTGAGGGCCCTTCTACACCAAGCACGTCAGGTTTAGGAAATAATTTATGGTAGCGAGGCAGGAAAAGAACGACATTGGACGGGCTAAAAAACTCTCTTCAAGTTCCATGTTTTCATGCATTTCCATCATAACGGATGTCGTTTCGACTGATATCTGGCAACGGAGACATTCTTCATGGCCCTGGAGTGGCACTCATGCGTGCTACGTCATGGAGCTTGCAACCTTCTCGGGGGGAAAGTTTACAAAGCTGGTGAATAAACACTTTCCTCACCTTGGTTGGCACATCCTTTGGATAAGCGATGCGTTTTAGGGCAATGTCCTTAAAGTTTCGATGGAAATAACCCCACAACAAGTTAATCTGGTCCGTTGAGGGCCCTTCTACACCGAGCACGTCAGGTTTAGGAAATAATTTATGGTAGCGAGGCAGGAAAAGAACGACATTGGACGGGCTAAAAAACACTCTTCAAGTTCCAAGTTTTCATGCATTTCCATCATAACGGATGTCGTTTCGACTGATATCTGGCAACGGAGACATTCTTCATGGCCCTGGAGTGGCACTCATGCGTTCTACGTCGTGGTGCATGCAACCTTTTCGGGGGGAAAGTTTAGAAACCTGGTGAATAAACACATTCCTCACCTTGTTTGGCATATCATTTGTATAAGCGATGCGTTTTAGGGCAATGTCCTTAAAGTTTCGATGGAAATAACCCCACAACAAGTTAATCTGGTCCGTTGAGGGCCCTTCTACACCGAGCACATCTGGTTTAGGAAATAATTTATGGTAGCGAGTCAGGAAAAGAACGACATTGGACGGGCTAAAAAACTCTCTTCAAGTTCCATGTTTTCATGCATTTCCATCATAACGGATGTCGTTTCGACTGATATCTGGCAACGGAGACATTCTTCATGGCCCTGGAGTGGCACTCATGCGTGCTACGTCATGGAGCATGCAACCTTTTCGGGGGGAAAGTTTAGAAACCTGGTGAATAAACACATTCCTCACCTTGTTTGGCACATCCTTTGGATATGCGATGCGTTTTAGGGCAATGTCCTTAAAGTTTCGATGGAAATAACCCCACAACAAGTTAATCTGGTCCGTTGAGGGCCCGTCTACACTGAGCACGTCTGGTTTAGGAAATAATTTATGGTAGCGAGGCAGGAAAAGAACGACATTGGACGGGCTAAAAAACTCTCTTCAAGTTCCATGTTTTCATGCATTTCCATCATAACGGATGTCGTTTCGACTGATATCTGGCAACGGAGACATTCTTCATGGCCCTGGAGTGGCACTCATGCGTGCTACGTCGTGGAGCATCCAACATTTTCAGGGAGAAAGTTTAGAAACCTGGTGAATAAACACATTCCTCACCTTGTTTGGCACAACTTTTGGATATGCGATGCGTTTTAGGGCAATGTCCTTATAGTTTCGATGAAAATATCCCCACAACAAGTTAATCTGGTCCATTGAGGGCCCTTCTAAACTGAGCACGTCAGGTTTAGGAAATAATTTATGGTAGCGAGTCAGGAAAAGAACTACGTTGGACGGGCTAAAAAACTCTCTTCAAGTTCCATGTTTTCATGCATTTCCATCATAACGGATGTCGTTTCGACTGATATCTGGCAACGGAGACATTCTTCATGGCCCTGGAGTGGCACTCATGCGTGCTACGTCATGGAGCTTGCAACCTTCTCGGGGGGAAAGTTTACAAACCTGGTGAATAAACACATTCCTCACCTTGGTTGGCACATCCTTTGGATATGCGATGCGTTTTAGGGCAATGTCCTTAATGTTTCGATGGAAATAAGCCCACAACAAGTTAATCTGGTCCGTTGAGGGCCCTTCTACACCGTGCACATCAGGTTTAGGAAATAATTTATGGTAGCGAGGCAGGAAAAGAACGACATTGGACGGGCTAAAAAACTCTCTTCAAGTTCCAAGTTTTCATGCATTTCCATCATAACAGATGTCGTTTCGACTGATATCTGGCAACGGAGACATTCTTCATGGCCCTGGAGTGGCACTCATGTGTGCTACGTCATGGAGAATGCAACCGTTTCGGGGGGAAAGTTTAGAAACCTGGTGAATAAACACATTCCTCACCTTGTTTGGCCCATCCTTTGGATATGCGATGCGTTTTAGGGCAATGCCCTTAAAGATTCGATGGAAATAACGCCACAACAAGTTAATCTGGTCCGTTGAGGGCCCTTCTACACCGAGCACGTCAGGTTTAGGAAATAATTTATGGTAGCGAGGCAGGAAAAGAACGACATTGGAGGGGCTAAAAAACAATGTTCAAGTTCCATGTTTTCATGAATTTGCATCATAACGGATGTCGTTTCAACTGATATCTGGCAATGGAGACATTCTTCATGGCCCTGGAGTGGCACTCATGCGTGCTACGTCGTGGAGCATGCAACCTTTTCGGGGGGAAAGTTTAGAAACCTCGTAAATAAACACTTTCTTCACCTTGTTTGGCACATCTTTTGTATAAGCGATGCGTTTTAGGGCAATGTCCTTAAAGTTTCGATGGAAATAACCCCACAACAAGTTAATCTGGTCCGTTGAGGGCCCTTCTACACCGAGCACGTCAGGTTTAGGAAATAATTTATGGTAGCGAGGCAGGAAAAGAACGACATTGGACGGGCTAAAAAACTCTCTTCAAGTTCCAAGTTTTCATGCATTTCCATCATAACAGATGTCATTTCGACTGATATCTGGCAACGGAGACATTCTTCAAGGCCCTGGAGTGGCACTCATGCGTGCTACGGCACGGAGCATGCAACCTTTTCGGGGGGAAAGTTTAGAAACCTGGTGAATAAACACATTCCTCACCTTGTTTGGCACATCCTTTGGATATGCGATGTGTTTTAGGGCAATGTCCTTAAAGTTTCGATGAAAATAACCCCACAACAAGTTAATCTGGTCCTTTGAGGGCCCTTCTACACCAAGCACGTTAGGTTTAGGAAATAATTTATGGTAGCGAGGCAGGAAAAGAACGACATTGGACGGGCTAAAAAACTCTCTTCAAGTTCCATGTTTTCATGCATTTCCATCATAACGGATGTCGTTTCGACTGATATCTGGCAACGGAGACATTCTTCATGGCCCTGGAGTGGCACTCATGC
>BDMV01000011.1:12337122-12347674 GCA_008326285.1 Oryza officinalis
TTCATCAAGTTCATGAAAAAGGCCGGTGCATTGGTAAGTCCAAAAGACATGACTGTGCACTCAAACAACCCATACCGAGTAGTGAATGCCGTCTTCGGAATGTCCTCCTCTCTAATCCTCAATTGATGGTAGCCTGATCGCAGGTCTATCTTGGAGAACCATGTTGCTCCCTTTAGCTGATCAAACAAATCATCAATCCGAGGTAACGGGTATTTGTTCTTGACGGTCACCTCATTGAGGGCGCGATAGTCGACGCACATCCTCTTGGTCTTATCTTTCTTCTCCACAAAGATCACCGGAGCACTCCAAGGTGACGTACTTGGGCGAATATATCCTTTCTGCAACTGCTCATCAACTTGCTTCTTGACTTCCGCCAGTTCATTGGCTCCCATCCTATAGGGTCTCTTGTGTATCGGGGTAGTTCCCGGTACTAAATCAATCCGAAATTCAATTTCTCTCTTTGGTGGCATTGTGGTTATGTCATCCGGAAAGACTTCAGGGTACTCTCTAGCAATAGGAATATCCTCCAACTTCTTAATATCTTTCCCTTCTTCTGTGATTCGTTTCGTCCCATCTACTTGGTTCAAGCACACTCTCTGCTTCTGGGGTGTCGGCGACTGGAATTTCACGACTTCTCCTTTCTCATTAACCAGAGTGATAGTGCGACTAGCGCAATCGATAACTCCCTTGTGCCTTGTTAACCAATCCATCCCAAGAATGACATCTAGGTCCTTGGACTCAAGAAGGATAAGATTGGCTAGAAATCTAGAATCCTGGATTTCTATTTCCACAGAAGGGCTATAACTGACAGAGGTGGAATTACTTCCCGGGGTGTAGACCCGCATTGGTATCTTAAGTTCCTGTTTTCTTAGACCATGCTTCCCCACAAAATTCTTGGAAATAAAAGAATGCGTTGCACCAGAATCAAAAAGAGTGATGGCTGGAACTGAATTGACAGGAAACGTACCCAATACCACTTCTGGTGCTGCCTGTGCCTCCTCTGTTGACGCATGGTTGACACGGGCATGAACAAACTTGGGTCCTGCACGCCTTGGCTTCGGGCACTTGTCGGCGAAGTGTCTCGGCTCGTTGCAGTTGAAGCAGACAAATGATTTTCCGCCGGACTCCTTCCTGGGTTGAGTCGATGGAGCTGGCTGAGCTGCGGCCGTTGGCAGACGCGGAACCGGGTTGCGGTTGGGCTGTTGTAACGCCCGGAAAATTTCCCAAATTTCCAGACCATTTTGTGTATTAAGTCCCTGTCCAGGCATCAACCAGGGTACACAAAACGACAAATCAATAAACAGACCCAAACGTAAATAAAGCGATAAATACTTACAACAGAGGCACTTAGTCCTCTCACCAAAAAGAAAACAGCAGCGGAAAGAGACGATCCTAGCGGGCTTCAGCTCCACTCCACAGGCAAACTCAACTGGGGTCTGAGCCTTGGTCCTCTAACTTCATCTTCAACTCAGAAGTACTAAACTTCTGAAAAGGGGGAAAATAGCAAGATTGAATACAACCACCGTACTCAACAAGCCACACCAACGATGCAGACATGCACAGGGGAAACAAAGGGAGGCTTGTGGCTATTTGCAGAAAAGCGGTTGAAAACCTTTACATTTTAAAACAGTAAAACAGTTGTTTAATTAAAGCAATATTAAATCTCCACTGAACAACGCTACAACCACGTTGAACAGGCCCAACCATTCCACCGGAACTACACCAGTTCATTTAATCAAATTAAGTAAACATGTGGGACTAATCACGGTGAATCTGGTCGATCGCCCATAACCGCGGGCACGGCTATTCGAATAGTTTTACTCTGATCAGAGGTGCGCAACTGTACCCACAAGACACGATTCCACACATGTTACCATGCCCCGAAGTATCACCACGATACTGCAAAGGGGGAAATCGTGACAAGACCTTTCGCATAACTCCTCCTAACCAAGCGCACCACACCGCAGGTTTCGCCCCCACCCCTCAAAAGGCAGTGGGCAGCCCCCCCTCGTGCCTTGGTGAATCCGGCAGCCGGTCAACCGGTATATCCCCGGCCGAACCGACTCCATCACGCCCACCCTTTCCGGGGAACGTCGGCTAGGAAAGAGCTATACTACGAGTCCAGCAGTTGCCCATTCTTGCTTGTGGTAAGCACTGTTATTCTTCCAGGGTTTCCCATGAACCGGTCCTTAATTGCCATGGGTGCGACCAGCAAAACCATGCACCCACAGCCCACCATTAAGTCATATTTTAGTTGGATAATTACGACCAATAAAACATGGTCCGGTGTCCCGAGCGAACCGCTCGTTAGAAGCTAATTGTAAACAGTGTAATTATCCCATTAAATGAGCTAGTGGTAATTAAGCATGGCTAAGCATATATAATTCTAGCAAAGTCAACATAAGTGACTCACGCTAGTCAGATTATCACCCAAGGTTAACAAAGGACGGTTAACAAGTAAACATGGCACAAGCGAACGGATAGGTAAACCCTATTCCCATGTAATTAGCAAAACATGCACTTTATTTGCAAACGTAAAACATTTCGTAAAATAGGTACAACATGCTCAAGGGGAATGTGTGACTTGCCTTGCTTCTTCAAACAATCTTCCGAACTCTTTTCCTCGCGAACGCGAACTTCCGAAACGACGGAATCTACACGCTGGCACGCAAAACGAGGAAAAACTCTAATAAAAACCAAGTAAACAGTACATAAAAAGTAAACAAACATGTAGAGCTCAATTTTAGATGAATTTTGCAAGTTGAATGGCTCAATTTGGAGTTCGTATGAATTAGATATGAATTTTAGAAGTTTTGAGCCATTTAAATGAATTTCTGGAAATTAAATCGATTTATTGCGCAATTATTAATTAATTTTGCAAAGGAAAGGACTACGCTGACATCATCAAAGGGAAACGGCGCCGGAACGGCGGGTCCCACGTGTCAACGGGTCAAGGGCGGACAGTCCACGGTGGAAAAGCACCACGTGGCACCGACGTGGCGACCACTGCGGACGAAAGGGAGAAGGTAGCGCCGACGTGGACGCCAACGTGGCGAAGCCGCGGGCGGCCACGTGGTCTGGGTGTGGATTGGAGTAAACAAAGGGGCCCACGTGTTGGCGACACAAGTGTCGGCGAACAGGAGAGAAAAAGGAGGTGGAATGGACTTTGCAGGGGAAAGGGGAAAATTAGGCTGAGAGGGAGGTAAACTGGACTTGAGGAGATGAGCTGGATTTTCTCGGGAAAAAGTTAAAAGGGCCGAGGGACGAAAAGTAGACTTTTGTGTGGAGAAAGGATAATAGGCCGGCGGCCCAAAGAGACGAGGGACCAAGATTGGACTTTTACGAGGAGGTGGGCCAATCGGGCCGAACGGGGTGATGGGCCGGCCTGAGAAAAAGGGAGAGGGACGCAAAATAGACTTTTGCGGGGAGATGGGCCAATCGGCCCGACAGCCGCTGGGCCGGAGGAAGCGGTGGGCCGAACGGAGCGGCCTCTACGGCCCGGGCGGACGGCTAGGGCTGACGTCAGCGGCTAGGGCTGACGTCAGCCGCGGCGGCGGCGGCTGCGCTCCACGTGGCGCACACGTGGCGCCGACGCGGCAGCCACGCGGCGCCCACGTGGCGGCCACGCGGGGCGGGAGCGGGCGGCCGGGATCGGCCCGAGTGGCCGATCCGACGGCTGAGGCGCGCGGGCGGCCGAGCGGCTGGGCTCGGGCTCGGCCGAGCCGGCCATGGCGCGCGGCGGCGCTAGGGTTTCGGCGCGGGAGGCGGCGGCGCGGCGGCGCGCGGGAGGCGACGCACGAGCGGCAGCGGGGCGGTGCGGGAGCGCACGGGCGACGGCGGCGCGGGAGGCGCGCACGACAGCGGGCGGCGCGGCCGGGAGAGGGGAGAAGGAAAAGGCGACGGCACTTACCGACGGCGAAGACGGCGGTGAAAACGGCGGCGGCGGAACGGCGCTAGGGTTAGGGTTTTGGGGGCGGCGGCAAAGGGGAAAACGAGGAGGAGGCCTCGGGGGGTGGAAATAAATAGGGGGCCGATTAGGGTTGGCGGCGCGGCGGAAAACCCGCCGGGGTTTGCGGCGGCGCGAGCGCGGCGGCGGCCGGCCGAGTTGGGGACGGCCCGGCCGCGGGCCCCACCCGTCGGCGACCGGGTGACGCGGGGGAGGCGCGGCGGACTTCCGGGCGGCCTTTGGGCCACGGCCTCGGGCCGGCCCGGGAAGGGGAGGGACGCGGAGGCGGCGGGGGCGCGGCCTTGGGCCGCCTTGGGCCGAAGGAGAGGGGAGAAAACCGCGTGGGCCGCGGGAGAGAAAAGAAATTTTGGGCCGAAAGCGGCCCAAAACAAAAGGGACATTTTTAATTTGTTTTTCCTTTAATTTAATCAGTTAAATGAACTTTGTGACATTACAATTATTTCTTTAGCTCCAAAAATTCACGAAAAATTTTGGAGAGTACTTTAAGGCACAGAGAATATTACAAAAATATTTCCGGCCATGATTTTTAAAGGAAATTTTTGATTTCCTTGCTAATTTCACTTGTTTAAATTGCTTTTGATTTTTATTTAATTTCTGGAAAATGTATTATTAGGAAATTTTTAATCCCGATCGAAAATCGGGGTGTGACAAATCTACCCCCCTTACAGGAATCTCGTCCCGAGATTCGGGGATGGCTAGAAAGAAAGCGGGGTGTGGGTGGTGTTGAACTGGCTTGCAGACTTCCGCGGCTTCTTTCTGACTTTGACCTAGCTGATTGATTAACCCATCTTGAGCGACTGACCCTGTTGGCATCCAGCTCGATGTTCCGTTTCTTGGCCAAAACTGCACTAGTTGGTTCTGTCTGCTCTGACCCTGATCTGGGTTGCAGTTATTCATAAAGCTTACTTTGGACTGCGTAATCGACGTTTACAATTTTTGATGAGCTGAGAATCGACTTCGTTGACTTGAAACCGATGGGGTTGTTCCTGAAACTTTGAAATTGACGTTGATGTTACCAAGGGTTTCTGTTTTTCGGATCGCGCAAGTTCACTTTCAATCCTTGAGTAGAGACGATCTATCCAGCGAGTTTCTCTGCCACCTATTTTGTTGGTGATGTATTCCTTTTCTTTTGGCTCGACGTCTGCATTCTCTTACTTTAAGCAGAGGCGGCGGAACAATTCCTTGTGTCTTCGTAGAAACATTGGGACAGTTTTCGAAAACTGCAACGGTTGTCTTGAACTGAAGGTAACCATTCTTGATCCTTATTCACCACTAGGGTGCAGTTGCATCTACTGTTCTCTTGGGGACCTCTAAGATTGAGAGGATGGATATTTTTCTCTGACGCCAACTTGTCAACTTGTCACTACCAAATATTTCATCATTCTTCTCATTTTATTGAGGTGCCACTTATACTGTCCTTCGAAAAGGCCTCATCATGTCGAGTGTGACTATGGTCTAACCAACTTGACCGACTTGTCATTTCCTGGATTAATTATTTTCTTTTCCCGGCTAGCGATTACGTCTTGAGGGTCTGACCAAATTGTAATGAGCTGGTAAAAGAAACTCTAGGTTTCTTAGTGACGTTGTTAGATGCACATCTTCACCTGTCATAATTCATCTTGACAATCCAAACGCGGATTGAATTACTCAATATTCCCTTCTTATTACCTGACTGCCACAAGACTTCTGGGTACCTTATGACATTGACAGGTACACAAGTGAATCCACCTTTTGGATAAACGAGATGAGCCATACGAAAAGGGAAAAACTGCCTGACATATACTTTATTCGATAATCCTTCTTTTATTACATAACTGCGATGAAGTTTCTACGTACATGGAAAAACACTTGAAGAACAAACACTTGTAAACCGTTGCAAGCCTTGACTAGTGCGGACTTTACTTCTGTGATTCAGGCTGGTTTGTCTTGATCTGTCCTCGCTTACTATCTGGTGTTTCAACGGTAACACTGCTTTTCTTGCAGACATTCCTTGGAAAGATGACAACCTTCTTGGTAGCTGCGGTTGGTAGGACCTCCTTGCGTGAGATGTCGCCAATCTGCAATTGGTTGCTGGCCATCGGGATCGGAGCAACACGGGGTGCATTGCTTGGTTTGTTATCCGCCACGTGAACTGGTGCTGGGGACTCTTGCTGAGGTTGCTGTGGACGGATTGTTCCATCTTCTTGCGGTTGGAGCAGGTTGTCGTTGTCCTGGCATTGCTTGCCTTGCTGTGACTGGCTCTGTAGCTTTGGGACGATTGCCGATGAAACTGGAGACTTCCTATTGGTAGCCTTAACAATGATTCGCCGTGGTGGGGGTTGCACATTCAGGTGACGGTTGGTTTCACTTTTCTTTTTATCACTCCTTCGCTGGATTTGACCCTGCTGTGCCGAGGCCGAGGCAATTGGGGAAGTTAGGGTATCGCAGACAGGACCGGTACCTTGAAGGTATTGACGTTTTGGCATTGAACAACCATCGGATAAATGGCTTGTATCTCCACAGTTGAAACAACGATGGACTAATTTCTTTGGTCTCGGGAATGGACACTTATTAAGGTAATGTCCTAGCTGAAGGCAGTTGTAACAGTTTACTCTGGGTTGATCACACTGCTTATCCTCTTGGGTCTGCACACTCACAACTGAGACAGGGGTGAGTGGAGATTCTTGAACCTTGTTGGTAGCACTCCTGCTACTGCTAATAGTGTCAACCGGAATTGGAGCTGATTGGAGATCAGGAGCGGTGATGTTGCTCGCGACTGCCATAGATTGACGAACAGGTTGGAGGGGCGTCCTTTGATCTTCCTTGATCTTAGCTGGGACCACATCCAGTTGGCAGTTCTTAGGCACATGATCTGTTCCCTCACACAAGAAACATGTGATCTTCCTTGTAGGGCATTCATCTGGCGAGTGGGTGTCTTCACCACAGGGGCAAGTGTAGGAACACGCGTTAGTAGTATGTCCAATTTCTCCGCATCTGGTACATGCTTTGAACTCCATTTCTTTTTCACCTTTAAGGATCTCACCATCATCTTCATCGTCATCATCAGAGGACACTTCTTCGAATCCATCCGTACCGGGCTTAGGCGGACCATACAGCCTAAGGTGTTGAGTTAGCTGACGGGCACCATGAAAGGTATTTCCTCTTAGACGCCTAGGTATCTTTGCCGCATCTTCTGGAGTAAATTCTGAACCAGTGATGGTCAGGTTCCTACCATCGTCCATCTTCCATACTAATGTCTTCCTCTTCTTAGAGTTTGATGGTGGCGCACCATAGTTCCTGTAGGCAAGTTGACTTGGACGTTTCTCTTCTCTTGGGCATTGTGCTTTATCGTCAATTGGTGTCCTGGTATACACGTTCCAGGGACAATTTGTCGCATGATGACCTTGTTCCTCACAATCCTCACAGATAACATTAGCTTCTCTCCGGTATGAGAGTGATGGAGGTGCATTCGTCTGGTGGGATCTTAGCAGTATATCGGTAGGAGGCGTAGGTGCTTGTATTGGAAAATACTGACTTTGGCTCTGATTCAGACTCTGGGCTTGTATCGGAGCTTGCATCTGTTGTTGCGGATACTGTCGTTGCATCTGCTGCATCATCATAGCCAGTATTTGCGTCTGGTTAGCCACCACTTGTGCTAGGGTTGGGTCCCCGAATGGTGGAGGCGAAATGTCCATGGGGTTGCTTGGGATTACTCCATGAAACTCTTGCGATCCTGATCCACTGCCATTGTCTCTGACGTTGACCATCTGTTGCAGGTAGAGGAGGGAAGTGAGAATGGTTGAACTAAAGGCAAGACCTTAACCCACTCAGCTACTGATCTGATGTGAGTACACTTTTACTGTTCAAGTTGATTAGGCAAACAACCTAGTATGGTCACATCCCCACCACTGATGTAAACCATACACCTGCACACAGCAAACAACACACGATCTAACGACTACCGATACTACTCTTCTGGGAAGGATTGGGTTTAGGTAAGCTCCAAGAAAACTTCGCTCGAACCTCGAGAGACGTCGACCTGGGACTGCTCAACTTGCCCTTCTGGCTTGAAGCTCGACTCTTGGCTTGTCTTTTGCGAAGCTTTTAGTTTGTGCTCCAGGCTTAACAGCTAGAGAGTTGGAGAGGAAAGGAGAGAAATTTGATAAACTATTTTGCAAAGAACTCCTGAGGGAGAGAAGAGACATTTTCGCAGATAAGGTTTTTGCAAAACTTGTCCTTAGGAGTTTGACCGTTTGGCTCAACCTACAGTCAAGATGGCTCTGATACCAACTTGTCACGCCCGGAAATTTTCCCAAATTTCCAGACCATTTTGTGTATTAAGTCCCTGTCCAGGCATCAACCAGGGTACACAAAACGACAAATCAATAAACAGACCCAAACGTAAATAAAGCGATAAATACTTACAACAGAGGCACTTAGTCCTCTCACCAAAAAGAAAACAGCAGCGGAAAGAGACGATCCTAGCGGGCTTCAGCTCGACTCCACAGGCAAACTCAACTGGGGTCTGAGCCTTGGTCCTCTAACTTCATCTTCAACTCAGAAGTACTAAACTTCTGAAAAGGGGGAAAAAATAGCAAGATTGAGTACAACCACCGTACTCAACAAGCCACACCAATGATGCAAACATGCACAGGGGAGACAAAGGGAGGCTTGTGGCTATTTGCAGAAAAGCGGTTGAAAACCTTTATATTTTAAAACAGTAAAACAGTTGTTTAATTAAAGCAATATTAAATCTCCACTGAACAACGCTACAACCACGTTGAACAGGCCCAACCATTCCACCTGAACTACACCAGTTCATTAAGTCAAATTAATTAAACATGTGGGACTAATCACGGTGAATCTGGTCGATCGCCCATAACCGCGGGCACGGCTATTCGAATAGTTTTACTCTGATCAGAGGTGCGCAACTGTACCCACAAGACACGATTCCACACATGTTACCATGCCCCGAAGTATCACCACGATACTGCAAAGGGGGAAATCGTGACAAGACCTTTCGCATAACTCCTCCTAACCAAGCGCACCACACCGCAGGTTTCGCCCCCACCCCTCAAAAGGCAGTGGGCAGCCCCCCCTCGTGCCTTGGTGAATCCGGCAGCCAAGCAACCGGTATATCCCCGGCCGACTCAACTCCATCACGCCCACCCTTTCCGGGGAACGTCGGCTAGGAAAGAGCTATACTACGAGTCCAGCAGTTGCCCATTCTTGCTTGTGGTAAGCACTGTTATTCTTCCAGGGTTTCCCATGAACCGGTCCTTAATTGCCATGGGTGCGACCAGCAAAACCATGCACCCACAGCCCACCATTAAGTCATATTTTAGTTGGATAATTACGACCAATAAAACCTGGTCGGGTGTTCCGAGCGAACCGCTCGTTAGAAGCTAATTGTAAACAGTGTAATTATCCCATTAAATGAGCTAGTGGTAATTAAGCATGGCTAAGCATATATAATTCTAGCAAAGTCAACATAAGTGACTCACGCTAGTCAGATTATCACCCAAGGTTAACAAAGGACGGTTAACAAGTAAACATGGCACAAGCGAACGGATAGGTAAACCCTATTCCCATGTAATTAGCAAAACATGCACTTTATTTGCAAACGTAAAACATTTCGTAAAATAGGTACAACATGCTCAAGGGGAATGTGTGACTTGCCTTGCTTCTTCAAACAATCTTCCGAACTCTTTTCCTCGCGAGCGCGAACTTCCGAAACGACGGAATCTACACGCTGGCACGCAAAACGAGGAAAAACTCTAATAAAAACCAAGTAAACAGTACATAAAAAGTAAACAAACATGTAGAGCTCAATTTTAGATGAATTTTGCAAGTTGAATGGCTCAATTTGGAGTTCGTATGAATTAGATATGAATTTTAGAAGTTTTGAGCCATTTAAATGAATTTCTGGAAATTAAATCGATTTATTGCGCAATTATTAATTAACTTTGCAAAGGAAAGGACTACGCTGACATCATCAAAGGGAATCGGCGCCGGAACGGCGGGTCCCACGTGTCAACGGGTCAAGGGCGGACAGTCCACGGTGGAAAAGCACCACGTGGCACCGACGAGGCGACCACTGCGAACGAAAGGGAGAAGGTAGCGCCGACGTGGACGCCAACGTGGTGAAGCCGCGGGCGGCCACGTGGTCTGGGTGTGGATTGGAGTAAACAAAGGGGCCCACGTGTTGGCGACACAAGTGTCGGCGAACAGGAGAGAAAAAGGGGGTGGAATGGACTTTGCAGGGGAAAGGGGAAAATTAGGCTGAGAGGGAGGTAAATTGGACTTGAGGAGATGAGTTGGATTTTCTCGGGAAAAAGTTAAAAGGGCCGAGGGACGAAAAGTAGACTTTTGTGTGGAGAAGGGATAATAGGCCGGCGGCCCAAAGAGACGAGGGACCAAGATTGGACTTTTACGAGGAGGTGGGCCAATCGGTCCGAACGGGGTGATGGGCCGGCCTGAGAAAAAGGGAGAGGGACGCAAAATAGACTTTTGCGGGGAGATGGGCCAATCAGCCCGATGGCCGTCGGGCCGGGAGAGAGAGATGGGCCGGCCCGGAAGGAAAAAGCCGGCCTCTAGGCCGAGGCG
>BDMV01000011.1:12380004-12390315 GCA_008326285.1 Oryza officinalis
TTAAGAGTAGGATTACAACCAAGGTTGGAACTGCGGACAGAACCCGAGTTCACAACAGCATTACAAAAAGGCGGAAGCGGAAAGCGGAGACTAGCCCTAAGCCACAAGCAAAGCCTTGGGGAAGGCCGAAACCCTACTACTGCTCGAAGTCGGCTTGCTCCTGGAAGAACTCTTCATCAGCAGGGTCCACCTCTTCATCTTCGAGAACTGGGGGGGGTTTAATTATATAGAGCAAGGGTGAGTACGGGAGTACTCAGCAAGTCAGGGGAATTAAGTGTTTAATGCAAGCTTCAAGAGAAAGCCAGTTATTTTTCACAATTGATTTTAGTTTAAGACTTTCAGAACCAACTAAGTGAGTGCTTCTCGACGGCACGGATGAGAAAGTGCGTCTCATCCGGCCGGAGCAGTGAAAATGTATCGATTGATTCTTGTCAGCACGAGAGGCTCCCTGCCAATCGTTTACCGACCCGGCTGCACCAACAGCCACAACTCTCACACGCCGGTACGAGAGACTCCCTGCCAATCGTCACCGACTCCGGCTGCTTCAACAGCCACAACTCACACACGCCGGTACGAGAGGCTCCCTGCCAATCGTCACCGACTCCGGCTGCTTCAACAGCCCCAAGTCAACACATCGGCCCAGGAAGGAGAGGAGGGGGAGGGAGCAGGTCGAGAGGGGATCGGCCCGAGCAAAGAGGGAGGTAAAGTGGACTTTTCCTGAGAGATCGAACTGGAAGGATTAGGGCTCGGATTTGAATTCCGATTTCGTGGTTTTCTTCGGGAGTGAGACGGGAGGGGAAACACGAGACCTTGGCACACCACAAGACTCAACCGAAGAGCAAACTTTCGCAAATAGAGTTTTTAGCACTTAGGTTTTATCCGCTAACGCCGCGACAAAATGGGTGTTACAGTGAGAGGGGATTCGGTGAAGTTTATTAGGTAGTAGGCCAGTAGTCTTTATGGGTGAGTTCTTCACCCTACTTTCTGTCACGCCCCAAACTGGCCCCGGGCGGAGACCAGGATAGGGCGGTCCAGATTGACCTGTATGCCTGTACCAGTCCCAGGAAATAGCGCTGGTACAACAGGAAGACTGAATATCACAACCACAGCGGTCTCTTTATTAAGAGTAGGATTACAACCAAGGTTGGAACTGCGGACAGAACCCAAGTTCACAACAGCATTACAAAAAGGCGGAAGCGGAAAGCGGAGACTAGCCCTAAGCCACAAGCAAAGCCTTGGGGAAGGCCGAAACCCTACTACTGCTCGAAGTCTGCTTGCTCCTGGAAGAACTCTTCATCAGCAGGGTCCACCTCTTCGTCTTCGAGAACTGGGGGGGTTTAATTGTATAGAGCAAGGGTGAGTACAGGAGTACTCAGCAAGTCAGGGGAATTAAGTGTTTAATGCAAGCTTCAAGGGAAAGCCAGTTATTTTTCACAATTGATTTTAGTTTAAGACTTTAGAAACATCTAAGTAAGTGCTTCTCAACGACACGGATGAGAAAGTGCGTCTCATCCGGCCGGAGCAGTGAAAATGTATCGATTGATTCTTGTCGGCACGAGAGGCTCCCTGCCAATCGTTTACCGACCCGGCTGCACCAACAGCCACAACTCCCCCACGCCGGTACGAGAGGCTCCCTGCCAATCGTCACCGACTCCGGCTGCTTCAACAGCCACAAGTCAACACATCGGTACGAGAGGCTCCCTGCCAATCGTCACCGACTCCGGCTGCTTCAACAGCCTTAAACCAAGCACAGAACGGAAAACCTCACACCAACAGCAGTTCACAAGGTGTTCAATAAAACTACGCTAAGGAATCACCTCACATCCGCCCATGACCGTGGGCACGGCTGTTCGAACAGTTGTTAACCTCTGCAGAGGGGGTACACTTTACCCACACGACGTTACTAACCCCGAATCACCCAGCCCGCGACCCTCGGTCACGTCTGGCGACCTTGAGGCTTTCACGACAAGGCATTTCGAAAGCCGACTCAGGGTCATCTTATGCCAACGGGAGGGGTCCCACGGACCAACACCAGGTTAGGTCCCAGACCATACTGTGCCAGGAAGCCCAGGGGTCCTCCCCGACACCACCCCGGCGAATCCACTTGTCCCTTGGCATCAAGATTTCCCTGGCCTAGCTAATTACTCAGCCAGGGGCGTCCCATATCACCCATGTGGTCGTACTTGACATATGCTTGGATGTAATTCCCAAGGAATCGGTCCTTAGAGCGAGAACGGGCAGACCGTACCTCCAGTACGTCTCCCGTACCGCGAGTTTTAGAAACTCACTTTAGTTTTCAAGACACCGACCCAAGTGTCGGGTTTTCCAAACATTTTGTAAACTCAAGTTTTACCCAGGTGGTCAATTTTAAAGTTTGAGGGGAGTCTCGATATTCGTACGCGAGGTACGGATACCGAGGCATCACCTGAGGGGTGACAAGGGTGTTAGGGTATTCAAATAATCAAGGAAGGTGAATGCAGCAAAAGGGTAGGGCCTGACGGTTATATTGCAAACCGAGGCCGAGTGCCAAGTGTAACCTAATGTCACACCCCGATTTTCGATCGGGATTAAAAATTACCTAATAATACATTTTCCAGAAATTAAATAAAAATAAAAAGCAATTTAAACAAGTGAAATTAGCAAGGAAATCAAAAATTTCCTTTAAAAATCATGGCCGGAAATATTTTTGTAATATTCTCTGTGCCTTAAAGTACTCTCCAAAATTTTTCGTGAATTTTTTGGAGCTAAAGAAATAATTTTAAAGTCACAAAGTTCATTTAACTGATTAAATTAAAAAAAAACAAATTAAAAATGTCCCTTTTGTTTTGGGCCGCTTTCGGCCCAAAATTTCTTTTCTCTCCCGCGGCCCAGCGGCCGTCGGGCCGATTGGCCCATCTCCCCGCAAAAGTCTATTTTGCGTCCCTCTCCCTTTTTCTCAGGCCGGCCCATCACCCCGTTCGGCCCGATTGGCCCACCTCCTCGTAAAAGTCCAATCTTGGTCCCTCGTCTCTTTGGGCCGCCGGCCTATTATCCTTTCTCCACACAAAAGTCTACCTTTTGTCCCTCGGCCCTTTTAACTTTTTCCCGAGAAAATCCAGCTCATCTCCTCAAGTCCAGTTTAGCTCCCTCTCAGCCTAATTTTTCCCTTTCCCCTGCAAAGTCCATTCCACCTCCTTTTTTCTCTCCTGTTCACCAACACTTGTGTCGCCAACACGTGGGCCCCTTTGTTTACTCCAATCCACACCCAGACCACGTGGCCGCCCGCGGCTTCGCCACGTTGGCGTCCACGTCGGCGCTACCTTCTCCCTTTCGTCCGCCGTGGTCGCCACGTCGGTGCCACGTGGTGCTTTTCCACCGTGGACTGTCCGCCCTTGACCCGTTGACACGTGGGACCCGCCGTTCCGGCGCCGTTTCCCTTTGATGATGTCAGCGTAGTCCTTTCCTTTGCAAAATTAATTAATAATTGCGCAATAAATCGATTTAATTTCCAGAAATTCATTTAAATGGCTCAAAACTTCTAAAATTCATATCTAATTCATACGAACTCCAAATTGAGCCATTCAACTTGCAAAATTCATCTAAAATTGAGCTCTACATGTTTGTTTACTTTTTATGTACTGTTTACTTGGTTTTTATTAGAGTTTTTCCTCGTTTTGCGTGCCAGCGTGTAGATTCCGTCGTTTCGGAAGTTCGCGCTCGCGAGGAAAAGAGTTCGGAAGATTGTTTGAAGAAGCAAGGCAAGTCACACATTCCCCTTGAGCATGTTGTACCTATTTTGTGAAATGTTTTACGTTTGCAAATAAAGTGCATGTTTTGCTAATTACATGGGAATAGGGTTTACCTATCCGTTCGCTTGTGCCATGTTTACTTGTTAACCGTCCTTTGTTAACCTTGGGTGATAATCTGACTAGCGTGAGTCACTTATGTTGACTTTGCTAGAATTATATATGCTTAGCCATGCTTAATTACCACTAGCTCATTTAATGGGATAATTACACCTTTACTTTTAGCTTCTAGTTGAGCTGTGAGCTCGAAACATCTGACCAGGTTTTATTGGTCGTAATTATCCAACTAAAATATGACTTAATGGTGGGCTGTGGGTGCATGGTTTTGCTGGTCGCACCCATGGCAATTAAGGACCGGTTCATGGGAAACCCTGGAAGAATAACAGTGCTTACCACAAGCAAGAATGGGCAACTGCTGGACTCGTAGCATAGCTCTTTCCTAGCCGACGTTCCCCGGAAAGGGTGGGCGTGATGGAGTTGAGTCGGCCGGGGATATACCGGTTGCTTGGCTGCCGGATTCACCAAGGCACGAGGGGGGGCTGCCCACTGCCTTTTGAGGGGTGGGGGCGAAACCTGCGGTGTGGTGCGCTTGGTTAGGAGGAGTTATGCGAAAGGTCTTGTCACGATTTCCCCCTTTGCAGTATCGTGGTGATACTTCGGGGCATGGTAACATGTGTGGAATCGTGTCTTGTGGGTACAGTTGCGCACCTCTGATCAGAGTAAAACTATTCGAATAGCCGTGCCCGCGGTTATGGGCGATCGACCAGATTCACCGTGATTAGTCCCACATGTTTAATTAATTTGACTTAATGAACTGGTGTAGTTCAGGTGGAATGGTTGGGCCTGTTCAACGTGGTTGTAGCGTTGTTCAGTGGAGATTTAATATTGCTTTAATTAAACAACTATTTTACTGTTTTAAAATATAAAGGTTTTCAACCGCTTTTCTGCAAAGAGCCACAAGCCTCCCTTTGTCTCCCCTGTGCATGTTTGCATCGTTGGTGTGGCTTGTTGAGTACGGTGGTTGTACTCAATCTTGCTATTTTTCCCCTTTTTCAGAAGTTTAGTACTTCTGAGTTGAAGATGAAGTTAGAGGACCAAGGCTCAGACCCCAGTTGAGTTTGCCTGTGGAGTGGAGCTGAAGCCCCGCTAGGATCGTCTCTTTCCGCTGCTGTTTTCTTTTTGGTGTGAGGACTAAGTGCCTCTGTTGTAAGTATTTATCGCTTTATTTACGTTTGGATCTGTTTATTGATTTGTCGTTTTGTGTACCCTGGTTGATGCCTGGACAGGGACTTAATACACAAAATGGTCTGGAAATTTGGGAAAATTTCCGGGCGTGACAAGTTGGTATCAGAGCCATCTCGACTGTAGGTCAAGCCAAACGGTCAAACTCCTAAGGACAAGTTTTGCGAAAACCTTATCTGCGAAAATGTCTCTTCTCTCCCTCAGGAGTCTTTGCAAAACAGTTTATCAAATTTCTCTCCTTTCCTCTCCAACTCTTTAGCTGTTAAGCCTGGAGCACAAACTAAAAGCTTCGCAAAAGACAAGCCAAGAGTCGAGCTTCAAGCCAGAAGGGCAAGTTGAGCGGTCCCAGGTTGACGTTTCTCGAGGTGCGAGCGAAGTCTTCTCGGAGCTTACCTAAACCCAATCCTTCCCAGAAGAGTAGTATTGATAGCCGTTAGATCGTGTGTTGTTTGCTGTGTGCAGGTGTATGGTTTACATCATTGGTGGGGATGTGACTATACTAGGTTGTTTGCCTAATCAACTTGAACAGTAAAAGTGTACTCACATCAGATCAGTAGCCGAGTGGGTTAAGGTCTTGCCTTTAGTTCAACCATTCTCACTTCCCTCCTCTACCTGCAACAGATGGTCAACGTCAGGGACAATGGCAGTGGATCAGGATCGCAAGAGTTTCATGGAGTAATCCCAAGCAACCCCATGGACAATTCGCCTCCACCGTTCGGGGACCCAACCCTAGCACAAGTGGTGGCTAACCAGACGCAAATACTGGCTACGATGATGCAGCAGATGCAACGACAGTATCCGCAACAACAGATACAAGCTTCGATACAAGCCCAGAGTCTGAATCAGAGCCAAAGTCAGTATTTTCCAATACAAGCACTTACGCCTCCTACCGATATACTGCTAAGATCCCACCAGACGAATGCACCTCCATCACTCTCATACCGGAGAGAAGCTAATGTTATTTGTGAGGATTGTGAGGAACAAGGTCATCATGCGACAAATTGTCCCTGGAACGTGTATACCAGGACACCAATTGACGATAAAGCACAAGGCCCAAGAGAAGAGAAACGTTCAAGCCAACTTGCCTACAGGAACTATGGTGCGCCACCATCAAACTCTAAGAAGAGGAAGACATTAGTATGGAAGATGGACGATGGTAGGAACCTGACCATCACTGGTTCAGAATTTACTCCAGAAGATGCAGCAATTATACCTAGGCGTCTAAGAGGAAATACCTTTCATGGTGCCCGTCAGCTAACTCAACACCTTAGGCTGTATGGTCCGCCTAAGCCCGGTACGGATGGATTCGAAGAAGTGTCCTCTGATGATGATGATGAAGATGATGGTGAGATCCTTAAAGGTGAAAAAGAAATGGAGTTCAAAGCATGTACTAGATGCGGAGAAATTGGACATACTACTAACGCATGTTCCTACACTTGTCTCTGTGGTGAAGACACCCACTCGCCAGATGAATGTCCTACAAGGAAGATCACATGTTTCTTGTGTGAGGGAATAGATCATGTGCCTAAGAACTGCCAACTGGATGTGGTCCCAGCTAAGATCAAGGAAGATCAAAGGACGCCCCTCCAACCTGTTCGTCAATTTATGACAGTCGCGAGCAACATCACCGCCCCTGATCTCCAATCAACTCCAATTCCGGTTGAGACTATTAGCAGTAGCAAGAGTGCTACCAACAAGGTTCAGAGTCTCCACTCACCCCTGTCCCAGTTGCGAGTGTGCAGATTCAAGAGGATAAGCAGTGTGATCAACCCAGAGTAAACTGTTACAACTGCCTTCAGCTAGGACATTACCTTAATAAAGTGTCCATTCCCGAGACCAAAGAAATTAGTCCATCGTTGTTTCAACTGTGGAGATACAAGCCATTTATCCGATGGTTGTTCAATGCCAAAACGTCAATACCTTCAAGGTACCGGCCCTGTCTGCGACACCCTAACTTCCCCAATTGCCTCGGCCTCGGCACAGCAGGGTCAAATCCAGCGAAGGAGTGATAAAAAGAAAAGTGAAACCAACCGTCACCTGGATGTGCGACTCCCACCACGGCGAATCATTGTTAAGGCTACCAAAAGGAAGTCTTCAGTTTCATCGGCAATCGTCCCAAAGCTACAGAGCCAGTCACAGCAAAGCAAGCAATGCCAAGACAATGACAACCTGCTCAAACCGCAAGAAGATGGAACAATCCGTACACAGCAACCTCAGCAAGAGTCCCCAGCACCAGCTCACGTGGCGGATAACAAACCAAGCAATGCACCCCGTGTTGCTCCGATCCCGATGGCCATCAACCAATTGCAGATTGGCAACATCTCACGCAAGGAGGTCCTACCAACCGCAGCTACCAAGAAGGTTGTCATCTTTCCAAGGAATGTCTGCAAGAAAAGCAGTGTTACCGTTGAAACACCAGATAGTAAGCGAGGACAGATCAAGACAAACCAGCCTGAATCAAAGAAGTAAAGTCCGCACTAGTCAAGGCTTGCAACGGTTTACAAGTGGTTGTTCCTCAAGTGTTTTTCCTTGTACGAAGAAACTTCATCGCAGTTATGTAATAAAAGAAGGATTATCAAATAAAGTATATGTCAGGCAGTTTTTCCCTTTTCGTATGGCTCATCTCGTTTACCCAAAAGGTGGATTCACTTGTGTACCTGTCAATGTCATGAGGTACCCAGAAGTCTTGTGGTAGTCAGGTAATAAGAAGGGAATATTGAGTAATTCAATCCGCGTTTGGATTGTCAAGATGAATTATGACAGGTGAAGATGTGCATCTAACAACGTCACTAAGAAACCTAGAGTTTCTTCTACCAGCTCATTACAATTTGGTCAGACCCTCAAGACGTAATCGCTAGTCGGGAAAAGAAAATAATCAATCCAGGAAATGACAAGACGGTCAAGTTGGTCAGACCGTAGTAACACTCGACATGATGAGGCTTTTTCGAAGGACATTATAAGTGGCACCTCACTAAAATGAGAAGAACGATGAAATATTTGGTAGTGACAAGTTGACAAGTTGGCGTCAGAGAAAAATATCCATCCTCTCAATCTTAGAGGTCCCCAAGAGAACAGTAGATGCAACTGCACCCTAGTGGTGAATAGGGGTCAAGAATGGTTACCTTCAGTCCAAGACAACCGTTGCAGTTTTTGAAAACTGTCCCAATGTTTCTACGAAGACACAGGGAATTGTTCCGCTACCTCTGCTTAAAGTAAGAGAATGCAGACGTCGAGCCAAAAGAAAAGGAATACTTCACCAACAAAATAGGTGGCAGAGAAACTCGCTGGATAGATCGTCTCTACTCAAGGATTGAAAGTGAACTTGCGCGATCCGAAAAACAGAAACCCTTGGTAACATCAACGTCAGTTTCAAAGTTTCAGGAACAACCCCATCGGTTTCAAGTCAACGAAGTCGATTCTCAGCTCATCAAAAATTGTAACCGTCAACTACGCAGTCCAAAGTAAGCTTTATGAATAACTGCAACCCAGATCAGGGTCAGAGCAGAGAGAACCAACCAGTGCAGTTTTGGCCAAGAAATGGAACATCGAGCTGGATGCCAACAGGGTCAGTCGCTCAAGATGGGTTAATCAATCAACCAGGTCAAAGTCAGAAAGAAGCCACGGAAGTCTGCAAGCCAGTTCAACACCGCCCCCACCCTGTTTTCTTTCTAGCCATCCCCGAATCTCGGGACGAGATTCCTGTAAGGGGGGTAGATTTGTCACACCCCGATTTTCGATCGGGATTAAAAATTACCTAATAATACATTTTCCAGAAATTAAATAAAAATCGAAAGCAATTTAAACAAGTGAAATTAGCAAGGAAATCAAAAATTTCCTTTAAAAATCATGGCCGGAAATATTTTTGTAATATTCTCTGTGCCTTAAAGTACTCTCCAAAATTTTTCGTGAATTTTTGGAGCTAAAGAAATAATTTTAAAGTCACAAAGTTCATTTAACTGATTAAATTAAAAAAAACAAATTAAAAATGTCCCCTTTTTGTTTTGGGCCGTTTCCGGCCCAAAACCGTCCTCTCTCTCTCCCGCGGTCCCCCGCGACCCCCTCCCCTCTCCTTCGGCCCAAGGCGGCCCAAGGCCGCGCCCCCGCCGCCTCCGCGTCCCTCCTCCTCTCGGGCCGGCCCGAGGCCGTGGCCCAAGGCCGCCCGAGAGCCGCCGCTGCCTCCCTCCGCCCCGGGCCACCGACAGGTGGGGCCCGCGCCCGCCCGTCGTCGCCGCCGCCCGCCCGGCTGCCGCGCCCGCTCCGCCGATTTCTCCGGCGAGAAATCCGCCCGCACCGGCCAAACCCTAGCCGGGCCCCCCTTAAATTTTTTCCCCGCCCGCACGCCGCCGCTCCTCGTTTTCCCCTTTCGCCGCCGCCCCCAAACCCTAACCCTAGCGCCGCTCCGCCGCCGCCGTTTTCCGCCGCCGTCTTCGCCGCCGGTAAGCGCCGCCGCCTTTTCCTTCTCCCCTCTCCCGGCCGCGCCGCCCGCTGCCGTGCGCGCCTCCCGCGCCGCCGTCGCCCGTGCGCTCCCGCACCGCCCCGCTGCCGCTCGTGCGCCGCCTCCCGCGCGCCGCCGCGCCGCCGCCTCCCGCGCCGAAACCCTAGCGCCGCCGCGCGCCATGGCCGGCTCGGCCGAGCCCGAGCCCGGCCGCTCGGCCGCCCGCGCGCCTCAGCCGTCGGATCGGCCACTCGGGCCGATCCCGGCCGCCCGCTCCCGCCCCGCGTGGCCGCCACGTGGGCGCCGCGTGGCTGCCGCGTCGGCGCCACGTGTGCGCCACGTGGAGCGCAGCCGCCGCCGCCGCGGCTGACGTCAGCCCTAGCCGCTGACGTCAGCCCTAGCCTCCCGCCTCGGCCTAGAGGCCGGCTTTTTCCTTCCGGGCCGGCCCACCTCTCTCCTCCGGCCCAGCGGCCGTCGGGCCGATTGGCCCATCTCCCCGCAAAAGTCTATTTTGCGTCCCTCTCCCTTTTTCTCAGGCCGGCCCATCACCCCGTTCGGCCCGATTGGCCCACCTCCTCGTAAAAGTCCAATCTTGGTCCCTCGTCTCTTTGGGCCGCCGGCCTATTATCCTTTCTCCACACAAAAGTCTACCTTTTGTCCCTCGGCCCTTTTAACTTTTTCCCGAGAAAATCCAGCTCATCTCCTCAAGTCCAGTTTAGCTCCCTCTCAGCCTAATTTTTCCCTTTCCCCTGCAAAGTCCATTCCACCTCCTTTTTTCTCTCCTGTTCACCAACACTTGTGTCGCCAACACGTGGGCCCCTTTGTTTACTCCAATCCACACCCAGACCA
>BDMV01000011.1:12390415-12401244 GCA_008326285.1 Oryza officinalis
AGGGGGAGGGGTGCGGAGGCGGGACGGCTTGGGCCGCCTTGGGTCGAGGAGGGAAGAGGCGCGGCGGCTCGGGTGGCTGGGCCGGAGAGGGGAGGAAGGGACGGGGCCCGTAGGCCGCGCGGGAGGGAGAGGGGGGGGCGGCTGCGAGGAAAACGAAAGAGGGGGAGGGTTTTGGGCCAAAAATGGCCCAAAACAAAAGAGCCCCTTTTAATTTGTTTTTCCTTTAATTTAATCAGTTAAATGAACTTTGTGACTTTAAAATTATTTCTTGAGCTCCAAAAATTCACGAAAAATTTTGGAGAGTACTTTAAGGCATAGAGAATATTACAAAAATATTTCCGGCCATGATTTTTAAAGGAAATTTTTGTTTTCCTTGCTAATTTCACTTGTTTAAATTGCTTTTGATTTTTATTAAATTTCTGGAAAATGTATTATTAGGTAATTTTTAATCCCGATCGAAAATCGGGGCGTGACAAATCTACCCCCCTTATAGGAATCTCGTCTCGAGATTCGGGGATGGCTAGAAAGAAAGCTGGCGAGGGCAGGGTTGGACTGGCTTGCGGACTTCCGCGGCTTCTTTCTGATTTTGACCTAGCTGATTGATTAACCCATCTTGAGCGACTGACCCTGTTGGCATCCAGCTCGATGTTCCGTTTCTTGGCCAAAACTGCACTGGTTGGTTCTGTCTGCTCTGGCCCTGATCTGGGTTGCAGTTATTCATAAAGCTTACTTTGGACTGCGTAGTTGACGTTTACAATTTTTTGGTGAGCTGAGAATCGACTTCGTTGACTTGAAATCGGTGGGGTTGTTCCTGAAACTTTGAAACTGACGTTGATGTTACCAAGGGTTTCTGTTTTTCGGATCGCGCAAGTTCACTTTCAATCCTTGAGTAGAGACGATCTATCCAGCGAGTTTCTCTGCCACCTATTTTGTTGGTGATGTATTTCTTTTCTTTTGGCTCGACGTCTGCATTCTCTTACTTTAAGCAGAGGTAGCGGAACAATTCCCTGTCCTCTTCCTAGAAACATTGGGACAGTTTTCGAAAACTGCAACGGTTGTCTTGAACTGAAGGTAACCATTCTTGATCCTTATTCACCACTAGGGTGCAGTTGCATCTACTGTTCTCTTGGGGACCTCTAAGATTGAGAGGATGGATATTTTTCTCTGACGCCAACTTGTCAACTTGTCACTACCAAATATTTCATCATTCTTCTCATTTTATTGAGGTGCCACTTATACTGTCCTTCGAAAAGGCCTCATCATGTCGAGTGTTACTACGGTCTGACCAACTTGACCGACTTGTCATTTCCTGGATTGATTATTTTCTTTTCCCGGCTAGCGATTACGTCTTGAGGGTCTGACCAAATTGTAATGAGCTGGTAAAAGAAACTCTAGGTTTCTTAGTGACGTTGTTAGATGCACATCTTCACCTGTCATAATTCATCTTGACAATCCAAACGCGGATTGAATTACTCAATATTCCCTTCTTATTACCTGACTGCCACAAGACTTCTGGGTACCTTATGACATTGACAGGTACACAAGTGAATCCACCTTTTGGATAAACGAGATGAGCCATACGAAAAGGGAAAAACTGCCTGACATATACTTTATTCGATAATCCTTCTTTTATTACATAACTGCGATGAAGTTTCTACGTACATGGAAAAACACTTGAAGAACAAACACTTGTAAACCGTTGCAAGCCTTGACTAGTGCGGACTTTACTTCTGTGATTCAGGCTGGTTTGTCTTGATCTGTCCTCGCTTACTATCTGGTGTTTCAACGGTAACACTGCTTTTCTTGCAGACATTCCTTGGAAAGATGACAACCTTCTTGGTAGCTGCGGTTGGTAGGACCTCCTTGCGTGAGATGTCGCCAATCTGCAATTGGTTGCTGGCCATCGGGATCGGAGCAACACGGGGTGCATTGCTTGGTTTGTTATCCGCCACGTGAACTGGTGCTGGGGACTCTTGCTGAGGTTGCTGTGGACGGATTGTTCCATCTTCTTGCGGTTGGAGCAGGTTGTCGTTGTCCTGGCATTGCTTGCCTTGCTGTGACTGGCTCTGTAGCTTTGGGACGATTGCCGATGAAACTGGAGACTTCCCATTGGTAGCCTTAACAATGATTCGCCGTGGTGGGGGTTGCACATTCAGGTGACGGTTGGTTTCACTTTTCTTTTTATCACTCCTTCGCTGGATTTGACCCTGCTGTGCCGAGGCCGAGGCAATTGGGGAAGTTAGGGTATCGCAGACAGGGCCGGTACCTTGAAGGTATTGACGTTTTGGCATTGAACAACCATCGGATAAATGACTTGCATCTCCACAGTTGAAACAACGATGGACTAATTTCTTTGGTCTCGGGAATGGACACTTATTAAGGTAATGTCCTAGCTGAAGGCAGTTGTAACAGTTTACTCTGGGTTGATCACACTGCTTATCCTCTTGGGTCTGCACACTCACAACTGAGACAGGGGTGAGTGGAGATTCTTGAACCTTGTTGGTAGCACTCCTGCTACTGCTAATAGTGTCAACCGGAATTGGAGCTGATTGGAGATCAGGAGCGGTGATGTTGCTCGCGACTGCCATAGATTGACGAACAGGTTGGAGGGGCGTCCTTTGATCTTCCTTGATCTTAGCTGGGACCACATCCAGTTGGCAGTTCTTAGGCACATGATCTGTTCCCTCACACAAGAAACATGTGATCTTCCTTGTAGGGCATTCATCTGGCGAGTGGGTGTCTTCACCACAGGGGCAAGTGTAGGAGCACGCGTTAGTAGTATGTCCAATTTCTCCGCATCTGGTACATGCTTTGAACTCCATTTCTTTTTCACCTTTAAGGATCTCACCATCATCTTCATCGTCATCATCAGAGGACACTTCTTCGAATCCATCCGTACCGGGCTTAGGCGGACCATACAGCCTAAGGTGTTGAGTTAGCTGACGGGCACCATGAAAGGTATTTCCTCTTAGACGCCTAGGTATCTTTGCCGCATCTTCTGGAGTAAATTCTGAACCAGTGATGGTCAGGTTCCTACCATCGTCCATCTTCCATACTAATGTCTTCCTCTTCTTAGAGTTTGATGGTGGCGCACCATAGTTCCTGTAGGCAAGTTGACTTGGACGTTTCTCTTCTCTTGGGCATTGTGCTTTATCGTCAATTGGTGTCCTGGTATACACGTTCCAGGGACAATTTGTCGCATGATGACCTTGTTCCTCACAATCCTCACAGATAACATTAGCTTCTCTCCGGTATGAGAGTGATGGAGGTGCATTCGTCTGGTGGGATCTTAGCAGTATATCGGTAGGAGGCGTAGGTGCTTGTATTGGAAAATACTGACTTTGGCTCTGATTCAGACTCTGGGCTTGTATCGGAGCTTGCATCTGTTGTTGCGGATACTGTCGTTGCATCTGCTGCATCATCATAGCCAGTATTTGCGTCTGGTTAGCCACCACTTGTGCTAGGGTTGGGTCCCCGAATGGTGGAGGCGAAATGTCCATGGGGTTGCTTGGGATTACTCCATGAAACTCTTGCGATCCTGATCCACTGCCATTGTCTCTGACGTTGACCATCTGTTGCAGGTAGAGGAGGGAAGTGAGAATGGTTGAACTAAAGGCAAGACCTTAACCCACTCAGCTACTGATCTGATGTGAGTACACTTTTACTGTTCAAGTTGATTAGGCAAACAACCTAGTATGGTCACATCCCCACCAATGATGTAAACCATACACCTGCACACAGCAAACAACACACGATCTAACGACTACCGATACTACTCTTCTGGGAAGGATTGGGTTTAGGTAAGCTCCAAGAAAACTTCGCTCGAACCTCGAGAGACGTCGACCTGGGACTGCTCAACTTGCCCTTCTGGCTTGAAGCTCGACTCTTGGCTTGTCTTTTGCGAAGCTTTTAGTTTGTGCTCCAGGCTTAACAGCTAGAGAGTTGGAGAGGAAAGGAGAGAAATTTGATAAACTGTTTTGCAAAGACTCCTGAGGGAGAGAAGAGACATTTTCGCAGATAAGGTTTTCGCAAAACTTGTCCTTAGGGGTTTGACCATTTGGCTTGACCTACAGTCGAGATGGCTCTGATACCAACTTGTCACGCCCGGAAATTTTCCCAAATTTCCAGACCATTTTGTGTATTAAGTCCCTGTCCAGGCATCAACCAGGGTACACAAAACGACAAATCAATAAACAGATCCAAACGTAAATAAAGCGATAAATACTTACAACAGAGGCACTTAGTCCTCACACCAAAAAGAAAACAGCAGCGGAAAGAGACGATCCTAGCGGGGCTTCAGCTCCACTCCACAGGCAAACTCAACTGGGGTCTGAGCCTTGGTCCTCTAACTTCATCTTCAACTCAGAAGTACTAAACTTCTGAAAAAGGGGAAAAATAGCAAGATTGAGTACAACCACCGTACTCAACAAGCCACACCAACGATGCAAACATGCACAGGGGAGACAAAGGGAGGCTTGTGGCTCTTTGCAGAAAAGCGGTTGAAAACCTTTATATTTTAAAACAGTAAAACAGTTGTTTAATTAAAGCAATATTAAATCTCCACTGAACAACGCTACAACCACGTTGAACAGGCCCAACCATTCCACCTGAACTACACCAGTTCATTAAGTCAAATTAATTAAACATGTGGGACTAATCACGGTGAATCTGGTCGATCGCCCATAACCGCGGGCACGGCTATTCGAATAGTTTTACTCTGATCAGAGGTGCGCAACTGTACCCACAAGACACGATTCCACACATGTTACCATGCCCCGAAGTATCACCACGATACTGCAAAGGGGAGAATCGTGACAAGACCTTTCGCATGACTCCTCCTAACCAAGCGCACCACACCGCAGGTTTCGCCCCCACCCCTCAAAAGGCAGTGGGCAGCCCCCCTTCGTGCCTTGGTGAATCCGGCAGCCAAGCAACCGGTATATCCCCGGCCGACTCAACTCCATCACGCCCACCCTTTCCGGGGAACGTCGGCTAGGAAAGAGCTATGCTACGGGTCCAGCAGTTGCCCATTCTTGCTTGTGGTAAGCACTGTTATTCTTCCAGGGTTTCCCATGAACCGGTCCTTAATTGCCATGGGTGCGACCAGCAAAACCATGCACCCACAGCCCACCATTAAGTCATATTTTAGTTGGATAATTACGACCAATAAAACCTGGTCGGGTGTCTCGAGCGAACCGCTCGTTAGAAGCTAATTGTAAACAGTGTAATTATCCCATTAAATGAGCTAGTGGTAATTAAGCATGGCTAAGCATATATAATTCTAGCAAAGTCAACATAAGTGACTCACGCTAGTCAAATTATCACCCAAGGTTAACAAAGGACGGTTAACAAGTAAACATGGCACAAGCGAACGGATAGGTATACCCTAATCCCATGTAATTAGCAAAACATGCACTTTATTTGCAAACGTAAAACATTTCATAAAATAGGTACAACATGCTCAAGGGGGATTGTGTGACTTGCCTTGCTTCTTCAAACAATCTTCCGGACTCTTTCCTCGCGAACGCGAACTTCCGAAACGGCGGAATCTACACGCTGGCACGCAAAATGAGGAAAACTCTAATAAAAACCAAGTAAACAGTACATAAAAAGTAAACAAACATGTAGAGCTCAATTTTAGATGAATTTTGCAAGTTGAATGGCTCAATTTGGAGTTCGTATGAATTAGATATGAATTTTAGAAGTTTTGAGCCATTTAAATGATTTTCTGGAAATTAAATCGATTTATTGCGCAATTATTAACTAATTTTGCAAAGGAAAGGGCTACGCTGACATCATCAAAGGGAAACGGCGCCGGAACGGCGGGTCCCACGTGTCAACGGGTCAAGGGCGGACAGTCCACGGTGGAAAAGCACCACGTGGCACCGACGTGGCGACCACGGCGGACGAAAGGGAGAAGGTAGCGCCGACGTGGACGCCAACGTGGCGAAGCCGCGGGCGGCCACGTGGTCTGGGTGTGGACCGGAGTAAACAAAGGGGCCCACGTGTTGGCGACACAAGTGTCGGTGAACAGGAGAGAAAAAGGAGGTGGAATGGACTTTGCAGGGGAAAGGGGAAAATTAGGCTGAGAGGGAGGTAAACTGGACTTGAGGAGATGAGCTGGATTTTCTCGGGAAAAAGTTAAAAGGGCCGAGGGACGAAAAGTAGACTTTTGTGTGGAGAAGGGATAATAGGCCGGCGGCCCAAAGAGACGAGGGACCAAGATTGGACTTTTACGAGGAGGTGGGCCAATCGGGCCGAACGGGGTGATGGGCCGGCCTGAGAAAAAGGGAGAGGGACGCAAAATAGACTTTTGCGGGGAGATGGGCCAATCGGCCCGACGGCCGCTGGGCCGGGAGAGAGAGGTGGGCCGGCCCGGAAGGAAAAAGCCGGCCTCTAGGCCGAGGCGGGAGGCTAGGGCTGACGTCAGCGGCTAGGGCTGACGTCAGCCGCGGCGGCGGCGGCTGCGCTCCACGTGGCGCACACGTGGCGCCGACGCGGCAGCCACGCGGCGCCCACGTGGCGGCCACGCGGGGCGGGAGCGGGCGGCCGGGATCGGCCCGAGTGGCCGATCCGACGGCTGAGACGCGCGGGCGGCCGAGCGGCCGGGCTCGGGCTCGGCCGAGCCGGCCATGGCGCGCGGCGGCGCTAGGGTTCGGCGCGGGAGGCGGCGGCGCGGCGGCGCGCGGGAGGCGGCGGCGCGCGGGACGGTGCGGGAGCGCACGGGCGACGGCGGCGCGGGAGGCGCGCACGGCAGCGAGCGGCGCGGCCGGGAGAGGGGAGAAGGAAAAGGCGGCGGCGCTTACCGGCGGCGAAGACGGCGGCGGAAAACGGCGGCGGCGGAGCGGCGCTAGGGTTAGGGTTTTGGGGGCGGCGGCGGCGGGGAAAATTGGAGGAGGCCTCGGGGTGGGAGAATAAAAGGGCGGCGCGGCGGGAATCCCGCCGGGAAAAGCGGCGGAGCGGGCGGCGCGGCGGCCGGGCGGCGGCGACGACGGGCGGGCGCGGGCCCCACCTGTCGGTGGCCCGGGGCGGAGGGAGGCAGCGGCGGCTCTCGGGCGGCCTTGGGCCACGGCCTCGGGCCGGCCCGAGAGGAGGAGGGACGCGGAGGCGGCGGGGGGGCGGCCTTGGGCCGCCTTGGGCCGAAGGAGAGGGGAGGGGGTCGCGGGGGACCGCGGGAGAGAGAGAGGACGGTTTTGGGCCGGAAACGGCCCAAAACAAAAAGGGGACATTTTTAATTTGTTTTTTTTTAATTTAATCAGTTAAATGAACTTTGTGACTTTAAAATTATTTCTTTAGCTCCAAAAATTCACGAAAAATTTTGGAGAGTACTTTAAGGCACAGAGAATATTACAAAAATATTTCCGGCCATGATTTTTAAAGGAAATTTTTGATTTCCTTGCTAATTTCACTTGTTTAAATTGCTTTTGATTTTTATTTAATTTCTGGAAAATGTATTATTAGGTAATTTTTAATCCCGATCGAAAATCGGGGTGTGACAAATCTACCCCCCTTACAGGAATCTCGTCCCGAGATTCGGGGATGGCTAGAAAGAAAGCAGGGTGTGGGTGGTGTTGAACTGGCTTGCAGACTTCCGCGGCTTCTTTCTGACTTTGACCTGGCTGATTGATTAACCCATCTTGAGCGACTGACCCTGTTGGCATCCAGCTCGATGTTCCGTTTCTTGGCCAAAACTGCACTGGTTGGTTCTGTCTGCTCTGACCCTGATCTGGGTTGCAGTTATTCATAAAGCTTACTTTGGACTGCGTAGTTGACGTTTACAATTTTTGATGAGCTGAGAATCGACTTCGTTGACTTGAAACCGGTGGGGTTGTTCCTGAAACTTTGAAACTGACGTTGATGTTACCAAGGGTTTCTGTTTTTCGGATCGCGCAAGTTCACTTTCAATCCTTGAGTAGAGACGATCTATCCAGCGAGTTTCTCTGCCACCTATTTTGTTGGTGATGTATTCCTTTTCTTTTGGCTCGACGTCTGCATTCTCTTACTTTAAGCAGAGGTAGCGGAACAATTCCCTGTCCTCTTCCTAGAAACATTGGGACAGTTTTCGAAAACTGCAACGGTTGTCTTGAACTGAAGGTAACCATTCTTGATCCTTATTCACCACTAGGGTGCAGTTGCATCTACTGTTCTCTTGGGGACCTCTAAGATTGAGAGGATGGATATTTTTCTCTGACGCCAACTTGTCAACTTGTCACTACCAAATATTTCATCATTCTTCTCATTTTATTGAGGTGCCACTTATACTGTCCTTCGAAAAGGCCTCATCATGTCGAGTGTTACTACGGTCTGACCAACTTGACCGACTTGTCATTTCCTGGATTGATTATTTTCTTTTCCCGGCTAGCGATTACGTCTTGAGGGTCTGACCAAATTGTAATGAGCTGGTAAAAGAAACTCTAGGTTTCTTAGTGACGTTGTTAGATGCACATCTTCACCTGTCATAATTCATCTTGACAATCCAAACGCGGATTGAATTACTCAATATTCCCTTCTTATTACCTGACTGCCACAAGACTTCTGGGTACCTTATGACATTGACAGGTACACAAGTGAATCCACCTTTTGGATAAACGAGATGAGCCATACGAAAAGGGAAAAACTGCCTGACATAAACCTTATTCGATAATCCTTCTTTTATTACATAACTGCGATGAAGTTTCTACGTACATGGAAAAACACTTGAAGAACAAACACTTATAAACCGTTGCAAGCCTTGACTAGTGCGGACTTTACTTCTGTGATTCAGGCTGGTTTGTCTTGATCTGTCCTCGCTTACTATCTGGTGTTTCAACGGTAACACTGCTTTTCTTGCAGACATTCCTTGGAAAGGTGACAACCTTCTTGGTAGCTGCGGTTGGTAGGACCTCCTTGCGTGAGATGTCGCCAATCTGCAATTGGTTGCTGGCCATCGGGATCGGAGCAACACGGGGTGCATTGCTTGGTTTGTTATCCGCCACGTGAACTGGTGCTGGGGACTCTTGCTGAGGTTGCTGTGGACGGATTGTTCCATCTTCTTGCGGTTGGAGCAGGTTGTCGTTGTCCTGGCATTGCTTGCCTTGCTGTGACTGGCTCTGTAGCTTTGGGACGATTGCCGATGAAACTGGAGACTTCCTTTTGGTAGCCTTAACAATGATTCGCCGTGGTGGGGGTTGCACATTCAGGTGACGGTTGGTTTCACTTTTCTTTTTATCACTCCTTCGCTGGATTTGACCCTGCTGTGCCGAGGCCGAGGCAATTGGGGAAGTTAGGGTATCGCAGACAGGGCCGGTACCTTGAAGGTATTGACGTTTTGGCATTGAACAACCATCGGATAAATGACTTGCATCTCCACAGTTGAAACAACGATGGACTAATTTCTTTGGTCTCGGGAATGGACACTTATTAAGGTAATGTCCTAGCTGAAGGCAGTTGTAACAGTTTACTCTGGGTTGATCACACTGCTTATCCTCTTGGGTCTGCACACTCGCAACTGGGACAGGGGTGAGTGGAGGCTCGTGAACCTTGTTGGTAGCACTCCTGCTACTGCTAATAGTCTCAACCGAAATTGGAGTTGATTGGAGATCAGGGGCGGTGATGTTGCTCGCGACTGTCATAGATTGACGAACAGGTTGGAGGGGCGTCCTTTGATCTTCCTTGATCTTAGCTGGGACCACATCCAGTTGGCAGTTCTTGGGCACATGATCTGTTCCCTCACACAAGAAACATGTGATCTTCCTTATAGGGCATTCATCTGGCGAGTGGGTGTCTTCACCACAGGGACAAGTGTAGGAACATGCATTAGTAATATGTCCAATTTCTCCGCATCTAGTACATGCTTTGAACTCCATTTCTTTTTCACCTTTAAGGATCTCACCATCATCTTCATCATCATCATCAGAGGACACTTCTTCGAATCCATCCGTACCGGGCTTAGGCGGACCATACAGCCTAAGGTGTTGAGTTAGCTGATGGGCACCACGAAAGGTATTTTCTCTTAGACGCCTAGGTATATTTGCCGCATCTTCTGGAGTAAATTCTGAACCAGTGATGGTCAAGTTCCTACCATCGTCCATCTTCCATACTAATGTCTTCCTCTTCTTAGAGTTTGATAATGGCGTACCATAGTTCCTGTAGGCAAGTTGACTTGAACGTTTCTCTCCTCTTGGGCATTGTGCTTTATCGTCAATTGGTGTCCTGGTATACACGTTCCAGGGACAATTTGTCGCATGATGACCTTGTTCCTCACAATCCTCACAGATAACATTAGCTTCTCTCCGGTATGAGAGTGATGGAGGTGCATTCGTCTGGTGGGATCTTAGCAGTATATCGGTAGGAGGCGTAAGTGCTTGTATTGGAAAATACTGACTTTGGCTCTGATTCAGACTCTGGGCTTGTATCGGAGCTTGCATCTGTTGTTGCGGATACTGTCGTTGCATCTGCTGCATCATCATAGCCAGTATTTGCGTCTGATTAGCCACCACTTGTGCTAGGGTTGGGTCTCCGAACGGTGGAGGTGGATTGTCCATGAGGTTGCTTGGGATTGCTCCATGAAACTGTTGCAATCCTGATCCACTGCCATTTTCTCTGACGTTGACCATCTGATGCAGGTAGAGGAGGGAAGTGAGAATGGTTGAACTAAAGGCAAGACCTTAACCCACTCAGCTACTGATCTGATGTGAGTACACTCCTATTGTTCAAGTTGATTAGGCAAACAACCTAGTATGGTCACATCCCCACCAATGATGTAAACCATACACCTGCACACAGCAAACAACACACGATCTAATGACTACCGATACTACTCTTCTGGGAAGGATTGGGTTTAGGTAAGC
>BDMV01000011.1:12405197-12427763 GCA_008326285.1 Oryza officinalis
GATGGCGCCCGGAGCTCCTTCGGGAGCCCTCGGCGGTAGCGGCGGCAGACGGCAAGGGCGGCGGCGGCAGCGGTGAGGAGAGTGGAGCTCGGTAGGGCGGCAATGGCGGTAGGGCGGAGGGGAAAGAATGCGGCCGAGCGGGGGGATATTTTAAGGGCGGCTAGGTCGGTTTGGGGGCGCGGAGAGGCGGTGCGGCAAGCGGAGCGGGGGAACCGGCGCAAGCAGACAAGCCGGCGCGGCCAGGTGACGTCGGCGCCGGTCGAAAAAGGGGAAAAAGGGCAAGAAGAAAAGGGGGTTTGCCCCCTTGCCGAAACGGGCAAGGCGCGCGGGGAGAGAGAGGGAGAAAGGGCGCGCGCGCGCGCTCGGCCCCTTGGCGGCACGCGCGCAGTGGCGGGGCCGGGAGCGGCGGTCTGCGGCGACGGAACGGCACTGGCGGGAGCCGTTGGGGAGAAGAGAGAGAGAGAGAGAAGAACGGCGAGCGAAGGGGGAGACCGGGAGAGGGAGAGAGAGCCGGTGGACCCGGCTCGGGCGCGCGCGCGGCCGAGCGGCCTGGCGCGGCCCAGCGGGGGGGGGGAACGGGCGCGAGCCGAGGCAGGCCACGGGAGAGCTGGGCCGGGAGAGAATGGGCCGAGGACGGCCCGAGGAAGAGGGAAAAGAAAGGAAGCAGGCCGAGCGGGAATCAGCCCGAGGGGGAGGGAGGAAACTTAGACTTTCTGGGAATTGGGGTTTTGGAGGGATTTAGGGTTCGGAATCGAAATCCGATTTTGCGGTTTTCTTCGGGATTGAACTGAGAGGGGAGACACGAGACCTTGGCACACAACAAGACTCAACCGAAGAGCAAACTTTCACAATTAGGGTTTTTAGCAGATTAGTTTTCCCACTAACGCCACGACAAAACGGGCGTTACATCGGACTTTGCCACTTCTCTAAAACACAAGAGGCAAGAGTTCAGTGTTACTGACCTCATTGGCTCTTTGGGTGTTGAGGAGAAGGCGAGGGCAAAGGACAACTGCAGCAAAAAGGTCGAGGGAGGTTCTAGCGCCAATTTGGTTCAGAAGAAGAACTCTCATGCATCTCACAACAACAAGAAGGTCAAACCTAATGTCAAACCCAAGGTTACAACCAATTTTAAGAAGAAAGGCAAGGGAAAAGCAAAGGGCGACTACTTTGTGTGCGATAAGCCTGGGCATTGGGCCAAGGATTGTCTTGATTGCAAGGACAAAAAGTCTGCAAACATGGTTGTTAGCGATGGCAGAGGAACATTGGGGTATTGTAATTTTTTACCTACAGTTCTCTCTATTTTTCACTCACCTGATTGGTGGATTGATACTGGTGCTAATATTCATGTGTGTGCTGACATTTTCTTGTTTTTTTCTTATCAGATCGAGAGAGGTTCCTCCTTGTTGATGGGAAACGGATTGCTTGCGGCTATTCATGGTGTTGGTACGGTCGATCTGAAGTTTACTTCGGGAAAGACCGTGTAGCTGAAGAACATACAGCATGTCCCTTCAATAAAGAAGAATCTAGTTAGCAGCTCTCTACTGTGTAGAGATGGTTTTAGACTTGTGTTTGAATCCAATAAATGTGTCGTATTTAAATATGGAACTTTTATTGGTAAAGGTTGTGACAGTGAAGGCTTGTTCCGCTTTTCTTTAGATGATATGTATAATAAAATTGTGAACCATGTGAGCAATGATGATAAGTCCAATGTTTGGCATTCGCAACTTTGTCATGTGAATTTTGGTTATATGACGCACTTAGCTAACATGAGTTTAATCCCAAAATTCACTTTGGTCAAAAGTTCTAAGTGTCATACTTGTGTTCAAGCGAAACAACCTCACAAGCCTCACAAGGCATCAAAGGTGAAAAATTTGGCACCTCTAGAATTTGTTCATTCTGATCTATGTGAAATGAACGGCGTATTGACTAAAGGGGAAAAGAAATATTTCATGAAAATTATAGATGATTGCACTAGATTTTGCTATGTGTATTTACTGAAAACAAAGGATGAAGCATTACATTACTTTAAGATCTATAAAGCTAAGGTAGAAAATCAACTTGAAAGGAAAATCAAACGGTTAAGGTCTGACCGAGGTGTAGAGTATTTTTCAAATGAGTTTTCTTCATTCTGCGAAGAGTCTGAAATTATTCATGAGATGACATCTCCCTATTCACCCTAGTCAAACAGGATGACCAAAAAAAAGAACCACACTCTAACTGAGATGGTGAATATCATGTTAGACACTGCAGGACTTTTCAAGGAATGGTGGGGTGAGGCTATATTGATTACGTGTCATGTCTTGAATAAAATTCCTACTAAGAATAAAGAAGTAACCCTATTCGAGGAATGAGAAAAAAAGAAGTTAAATCTCTCATACTTGCACACATGGGGATGTTTGGCTAAGGTAAATATACCTATAGTCAAAAAGAGCAAACTTAGTCCAAACACCGTGGATTGTGTGTTCCTGGGTTATGCTATCCATTGCGTGGGATATAGATTCTTAATTGTAAATTCTGAAGTACCTGACATGAGAGTTGGTACAATTTTGAGTCTAGAGATTCTACATTTTTTGAGAATGAATTTCCCATGAAAAACACAACTAGCATCTTTAGTCAAGAACTTATTTTATCCCCTGAGTCCTTTGTACCAATAGAACACAATGATCAAACGCCTGAGGAAAATCCTGAGGAGGATAACATTGTAGCTACTCGAAAGAGTAAGAGACAAAGGAGTGCAAAGTCTTTTAGTGATAACTACATTGTATACCTTGTGGATGACACTCCAAGAACCATAGAAGAGACATATTCATCTCCTGACACTGATTATTGAAAGGAAGCAGTACGCAGTGAGATGGACTTGATTATGTCTAATGGTACTTGGGAAGTCATCGAGTGTCCATATGGGTGTAAGCATGTAGGATGCAAGTGGGTTTTCAAGAAAAAGCTGAGGCCTGATGGTACAATTGAAAAATACAAGGCAAGGATTGTGGCCAAGGGTTATACTTAAAAGGAAGGTGAGGATTTCTTCGACACTTACTCACAAGTTGCTCGCTTGACCACGATTCGAGTACTACTTGCTCTGGTAGCCTCCCATGGTCTTCTCGTCCACCAGATGAACGTTAATACAACTTTCCTTAATGGAGAGTTGGAGGAGGAGATCTACATGGATCAACCAGATGGGTATGTGTTAGAAGGTCAAGAGGGAATGGTGTGCAAACTGTTGAAGTCCTTGTATGGCCTCAAACAAGCACCTAAGAAATGGAATGAGAAGTTTGACAAAACACTGACTCTGTTGGCTTTGTTGTGAACGAGGTTGACAAATACGTGTACTATCGCTATGGTGGGAGAGAGGGAGTGATCTTGTGTTTATATGTCGATAACATATTGATTTTTGGGACCAGTCTCAATGTGATTGAGGAGGTCAAAGACTTCTAGTCCAAAAGCTTTGAGATAAAGGATTTAGGAGTGGCTGATGTTATTCTTAACATTAAGGTACTGAGAGGAGATGAGGGTGAGATTACACTTGTGCAATCTCACTATGTGGATAAGATCTTGAGTCCTTTGGGTATAATGACTGCAAGCCAGCTCCTACTCCTTAGGATCCCAGTGTGGTATTAAGGAAAAACCGAAGAATAGCAAGGGATCAACTGACATACTCCCAGATCATTGGTTCATTGATGTATTTAGCTAGTGCAGCGAGGCCTGACATCTCATTTGCTGTGAGCAAGTTGAGCCGGTTTGTTTCAAATCCGGGGAATGATCACTGACATGTTTTGGAAAGAGTAATGCGCTATTTAAAAGGCACTATGAGCTATAAAATTCACTATGCTGGGTAACAAAAGTTACTAGAGAGCTATAGTGATTTAAACTGGATATCTGATGTTGATGAGATAAAGGCCACAAGTGGAGATGTGTTCACACTTGGAGGTGGCGCTCTTTTCTGGAAGTCTTGCAAGTAGAACATCTTAACGAGGTCAACAATGGAAGCAGAGCTCACAACATTAGATACTGCCATTGTTGATGCCGAGTGGCTTCGTGAGCTCCTGATGGATTTGTCAGTGGTTGAAAAACCAGTACCAGCTATCTTGATAAACTGTGATAATCAAACGGTGATTATTAAGATGAACACTTCGAAGAACAACATGAAGTCATCTAGGCATGTAAAGAGAAGACTGAAGTCTGTCAGAAATCTGAAAAATTCTGGAGTGATAGTATTGGACTATGTCTAGACGGCTAAAAATCTGGCAGACTAGTTTACTAAGGGACTATCACGTAATGTGAGAGAAACAGTACATCGAGTGAGATGGGCTTGAGACCCACTTGAAGTTATACAATAGTGGTAACCTGTCCTTTGTGATCGGAGATCCCGTGAATTAGGATGGTGAAACAAACTATTGGGTGGCTGGGAGAAGAGACCCTTAAATAGGCTCATTTCTATGATGTACTTCTCTCTTTGTCTGTATGACAGGATGGTATATATCTTAATGTGATCCGAGTGGCTTTTCTTAAAGCAGAGATATTGGCCTACAGAACATCTTAGAAGAAACACACCTATATGAGTCAGACTGCTAGTCACAGTCTATGAGATTTGGGTAATCTCTAGATACTCATGAAAAGGCCTAGATACTAGAGAGCTATAGTGATTCAAACTGGATATCTGACTGCTAGTCACACCTATATGTTTAGTACGTTGATGTCTAGCACTATCATGTTTAGCATTGTCAGTAGATCACATTTCTATATGCAAGTCATATTTAATATGTTTATTTTCTGGATTAAAATATGTCGATTTATGACCATATTTCCAACATTCCCTCTTCATGAAAAGCCATAAAAAGTCTATCTAACATTGGCTAAAGCTTATCATGTGGAGTATCCTAGATGGATATCCCCCGTGTTGCTGCGGAATATTTATGTTCTTATAGGATTTGCCATGCAATTTTTTAAATCTTATGCAATTCACTATAGAAAAGAGGGTGTTCACCTAGTTTGAGGGAAACCGGGCAAAAATAAAAAAAGGAAACCATAGAATTGCAGAAACTGCGGCACATAAACCACAGAGAGGAATTGGGCTGCTTGCCACCGCAGGATTTCCCATGCATTCAACTGTTATTCTTGATTTGAATATGAGAAAAATGTAAAAGTGACAGAAAGGATTTGTCTAAAAGGACTCTTGATAGGAAAAAGGGACATTCAATATTGAACATATAGTTCATGCCAAAGAAAACTGAAATAAAATCACTTAGCTATGTGTAATTCTTAGTTGGAACTTGCCCAAAATGCAAACGGGATGATCTGAGGGTAATCTAGCAAAGATTAAATACCACATATAATATGGGACAATAAAATGGATTAGTCTTCACGTATAAAGTCGGATGCAAAAGCAAATACCCACACAGTTATTCTAACAAAGTACACACCTCAGAAAGTTAAAAGTGAAGAATCCAAATATTTTTTTGGCATGAGGCTGCAACAAACTGAAATGTGTGGCGATGATTGGTAACTGGTACTTGAGATCGCAGGCTGAGGATTTTGGACTTGGGTGTTCGAAATGGGAAGAGATAATATATTTTTACAACCCAAAATCTAATTTTATAATATATTGTGGTATAAGCAAAATTTCATAAAGTCATAGATTCATAGAATTGGCCATAAATTGAACGTGTTCGGCATATAGAATTGGCCATAAATTGAATGTGTTTGGCATATGAAAGTACTAAACTACTAATTGACAAAACATATCAAATTTATAGAGGATAGAAAATGACAAAATGATAAGAAATCTTATAATTTAGAGAACTTCCCGTTTCTTGATATTTTGAAAATGAACAATATGGTCTTTCAATTTAAGTACTGACCATGCTAACTCTGCTAAATATGTGCACTGCAATTTAAGTACTAACTCTGCCATAAAGCTTCACGAATCAGTGAATCACAAGTTTCAAAGATCAATTGTTCAAATATATGCAATCAATCAACCATCCCTGGATTCAAATGGAAAAAAATGTTCCTAAATCCTAATCCAAAATCACAGGATTCAGAGTCTGGTTAAAACTCACTGCATTGCACTATCCGTTGTCTGACAGGTGAACGTGAGATAGATACTGGAGAGTACCAAATCTTGTCAGTTACCTGGCTTAGGACGCCGGGACGGTGGTCAGGTCGGTGGCGCTGGCGTCACAGCGCGGCACGGGTGCACACCGCACGGCGCATTGGCGTCGGACCGACGGGCAGCGGAGGGGAAGAGTTAGGGTTAATTAGAATTAATTTAGGCTTTTTTTTGGCTATTTGGCCAATGGGCCTGAAATAATGCCAGGCCTTTTAGTGTGGGCTTCTTTGGATGAATAGACCTCTTTTACATTTTTTCTATATACATATAGAATAATAGACTTCATATATGTATTTTTTTTTGTCAAAAATCTTGGGTATTAATTTGAATACACATGAATCGTGGTGGGCCTGTCGATCCATATGAATTCCTTTTGCATAGTACTCCCTTCATTTTATAATTTATATTATAAGTCGTTTTGATTTTTTTCTAGTTAAACTTTTTAAAGTTTGACTAAGTTTATAGGAAAGTATAGTAACATTTTCAACCCAAAACAAACATATTATCAAAATATATTAGATATTAGTTTTAATGAAACTAATTTAATATCGTAGATGTTGTTAAATTTTTTATAAATTTGGTCAAACTTAAGAAAATTTGAGTAAAAAAAGTCAAAACATGGAATGGAGGGAGCAGTCCATTTTTATATCCATTTACAGTAAATTCTATAGAGAGAGAGAGAGACAGAGTTTCTATTATTCTGGTGAAAAAATAGAAACTATCAGTAGTTCACAGTGATGAGCAAACATAGGTACAAAATGAACCAAAATCAAGAAGTGGTACAGGCGAACAGCTAGGATAGAACATCTCTTCAACTCTCAAGTCTGGAATCCATGCGTGAACCAAAAACAAAATCGGTAGGAAACAGAAGGTAACACATGAATTTAGAGAGAATGGGGAGGGGAAGAGATCATGTAAAGCTTGCCGGAGTGATTCCTTAGCCTGCTCACGGTGCGCCACGGACTGAGGTCGATCAATGACCTTTGAAAGGAATTGTGGAATATTTTGATCCAACGCTCTAAAATAATTCAGATGATGTGGCTGCACCACAAGGCAGGAAAATAGAATTTATTGTACTTAGTAAGGATCAATTGTCTAGGTATATAGGATAACTCTGGTTGACAAAGACGAAATACTTTACAATGTGCAATTTGATGAAAAAAAAAAGTTGATGCTTTCGTCTTTGTAGTTACCAAACCATATGTGCTTCACACGCAGGAAATTGTCTTGAAAGCATCCATTTTTTATGAGCACACATTGCCAAGTTGATTTGGTCTCAACAAAGGTATCAGGTATGAGAGTTAATGAGAATAACACAACTAAATCACTACTCTACTAAAAACTGTGTCTACTTAGTTCTCAAATCAGTAAAACGCTAACTAAAAACTATTACAGTGAATGCTAAGTATTGTAATGTTTAACTTTATGTGACTGTGAAGTGTACAATCAGAAGGAACATTGAGCATGCCATGATAGATGCGGTTTGCATTTCTCAGATTCCAGTGTTGTAAACTAAGCTACAAGTCAAGTTATGAATGGTAACATATATTTAAAAAGTTACAGAGAAATAATTTTCAATGTACAACTACTTAACAGCTTTGTCCGGAGTTTCTATTTATGACTACTCATTTGCGAGTCTTGCAAACCTATCAAGCAAACTGACCATTCAGTTCACAAAATAGTTGGTTGACCTGAAAGACCAAATCATTTACTTACATATTAGAAGTTTCTAAACCTGGTTGTATTTAATTAATAAATTAACCACCTCAGACTGCCCTCATATATGTTTTTCATTGACTTATGCTTAAATCACTAAGCTCAGAGGACTGTATATCCTCCAGGATCCAACAAGTACCCATAGATCTGCAGTATTTGACAATGCAAAGACACAGACAGCGACATGCTGGCAGATTTCTTGAAACGCAAAACTGTGGTATTCAAGTACCCTCTGTGTTTGCTCTTGCCATTTGTGTGCTAGAACCAGACTACAAGCAAAGTGATATAAACTATTGAGAGAAGGGCTCCACATAGGCTGCATGCCAAACACCGCCCTCGGTTCATTTCTCCACCGCAACACAACATCCCTTTTCTCATTGTCACCAGAGCTAACCCACCCAAAACCATTACATTTTCTCGAGAGTTTGCTTGATGCAGACCTTATTAACACCCACGACATAGCAATTCAGATGCCACTCTGATCATGGAGCACGCCATGGTGAGCGTTGCAACGGGTGTTGTGAGTGCCGTACTCGAGAAGATCTCCACCCTGATGGAGAAGGAGTACAGCAAACTGAAGGGCGTGCGCGATGAGATCATTTCCCTCAAGGATGAGCTAAGCAGCATGAATGCTCTCCTCCTGAAGCTGTCAAATATTGAAGAACTTGATGTTCAGGTCAAGGAATGGAGGAACCAAATCCGAGAGCTCTCCTATGATATCGAGGATTGCATTGACAATTTCATGCACCGAGTCGACAGTAGCTTCGACAGCTCTGATACGAAATGTTTCTTCAGAAAGGTAATTCACCAGGTGAAGACACTTGGAGCTCGTCATGCAATTTCAATCGACATACTGAAGCTGAAGGCTCGCGTTGATAGCGCAAGTGAGCGACGCATGAGGTACAACTTTGATGCAGCCATCTCAAGTTCTAGTGCTACTCTACCTGTTGACCCTCGGTTACCAGCACTATACGCAGAGGCAGAAAGCCTAGTTGGTATTGATGAACCAACCAATGATATCATCAAGTGGTTAACAGAAGGGGATGGTGACTTGGTTCAAAAGCTAAAGGTGGTATCTATTTTGGGACCTGGAGGTTTAGGGAAGACCACTCTTGCCCATCAAGTATATGATAAAATTGGAAGACGATTTGATTGCCGAGCATTTGTGTCAGTGTCCCAGAAACCTGATATGAGAAAAATATTCAGAAATATACTAATTAGTGTCACCGGGGTGGAGTACATAGGAATTGAAGCATGGGATGAGGAGCGGCTCATCAACAAACTGAGGGATTTCATCAATTGTAAAAGGTATTACCTACTTTTACTGTTCTACATAACAATCTTGAAAAAAATAGCTACTTTTAACCTAACCAGTCTCACTAACACACAGTTAATTGTATATGATGATCATTCAGATCCTTGAATAATATATACCTCTTAATCATGTACTACTGTAGTTTTACTAATACATATTTCCATGGTAAAATGCAAAATAGGTACTTTATTGTAATTGATGATATCTGGAGTACCACAGACTGGCAAACAATCAGATGTGTTTTGCTGGATAGTAATATTGGCAGTAGAGTATTAGCCACAACACAAATCAGTTATGTGGCAGAATCATGTTGTCCTGCTGACCAAGATAAAGTTTTTGAAATGAAACATCTTAGTGCTGTTCATGCTGAAAAGTTATTTCTCAAAAGAATATTTGGATCAGGAGACAGTTGCCCTCCTCACTTAAAAGAGGTATCAAATGGCATATTAAGAAAATGTGGTGGTTTACCATTGGCTATCATCACTATGGCCAGTTTGTTGGTAAATAAACCACAAACAAAAGAACAATGGGAGAAGTATGGAGATTCTATTGTTGAAAATGATCCCATTGTGAATCAGATGCAAAAAATCCTATCTCTTAGTTATACTGACCTTCCTCATCATCTTAAGACATGTTTACTATACCTCAGTACATTTCCAGAAGATTTCATAATAGAGAGGGATCGACTAATACGGAGATGGATAGCTGAAGGGTTCATTTCTACCGAAGGTGGATGCAGTTTAGAGGAAGTGGGTGAAAACTATTTTAATGAGCTAATTAGCAGGAGCTTGATACAAGTAGTGGGAATCAAATATGATGATCGGGCTAACACTTGCCGCATACATGATATGGTTCTTGATCTTATTGTGTCTAAGTCGATTGAAGAAAACTTCATAACATTTATTGGTTACCATAATCGTGTGTGCGGCCTACAAGATAAGGTTCGTCGGCTGTCCCTTAAGTTTCATCATCAAGAAGGTAAAACAATTCCTTCAAAAAGGGTTGTTTCCTGTACCCGTTCACTCACTGTTTATGGGCCTGCTAATCATATGCCACCTATTGCGGACTTTCAGTCTTTGCGCGTGATTAACATAGAAAATAATGATACATTGGAAAATTACTACCTTAATGGTATAGGGAGACTGTTTCAGTTGAAATACCTAAGGCTCACTGAAGTAAGTATCATCAAGCTTCCTGAGGAAATAGGCGAACTACAACAGCTGGAGACATTAGAGCTAGAGCGTACTAAGATAAAAGAATTACCCAAAGGTATTACTCGGCTTAAGAATCTGGTGTTTTTACGTGCTGATTACACGAGCCTGCCAGAAGGAGTTGGGAATATGAAGGCTTTGCAGAAACTTTCCTGGATAAAAGTTAACGGTAGTGCCCCATCAACGACGTTGCAAGAAATGGGCAGTTTGACTGAACTAAGATATCTTGATATAAAATGGTGTATTGCTGATATGTGCAGTGATATGAAAAGTTACACAGAAAGCTTTGGCTCATCCATCATTAAGCTGTGCATGCACAAGCTTCAGTATCTACGTATCCGATCAGAAGGCAATCAAGGATGCTCTCTCAGTTTCCTGTTGAATTCTTGGTCCTGTCCTCCTTATCTCCTTCAGAAGTTTGATATGTACACAGAATACTATTTTCCAAGAATTCCAGACTGGATAGCCTCGCTATCTAAGGTCACATTCCTAGATATTAAGGTTGATCCTGTGGGCGAGGAGGCTTTTAGGATTCTTGGGAACTTGCCTTCTCTGATTACTCTCTGGCTGTGGACAAAAACAGTAGTCCCCAAGAGAAGATTTATCGTACATAATGTTGGATTCAAACATTTGAAAGAATTCTACTTTGGTTTTTGGAGGATTGATATGGGGCCAATAAAATTTGAGGTTGGGGCCATGCCTAAGCTTCAGAAGTTTCTTTTCGACATAAAAGCACAAGGAGCAGGTCCTCCATTTGGAGATTTTGACATAGGCATCGAACACATATCTTCCCTCAGGCATCTCCGTATCGGTATAGATTGTATAGATGCAAGACCTTGTGAGGTTGAGGTCACAGAGGCTGCTGTCAGGAATGTTACCAGTGTCCTTCCCAACAATCTCCAAATTGAAATCGAAAGACACAGGGCAGGACAAATGGTAAAAGAAAAGATGGGGTGCACAGATAATGGTGAACAAAAAAGGGGTGTTGGTAAGCATCAGGAATAGGCAGAAGAAGATGGAAGATCACTCAAGACAAGTAAGAAAAATTCTAGAGTGTGTAAGTACGCATAGCTTTTTTAGATAATGGATATAAATCCGGCTTCTATATCCATAAGTGGGTATACACAGGCAACACATAGTTGTTCATCCATTCTCACTCAAGAAGTGAATAACTGACACACTGTGCATCCACTGTTTATTTTATTTTCTTCGAAACTGAGCATATATATATATATATGAAAAACAGAGCATTAGTTAAAATAAATCTGTATATTGAATGTATGATTTTGGTGTATCAAATATAAATACTTAAGGACCTATTGATACTCAAAGGTTTATCAGATTGACTAGTTGCTTGTCCAAAACTAAAATTATTTGTCACTGGAGGGACTATATATATCTTATGAAGTCCTACATAATCAATGCTTCTCTAAGTCCAACCTTGTCAGTGCAAGAGATGTATTGCATTTCAGTTTTTCTACTTGAATTCGAATCGATAGAAATTGGATTCAAATGTCAATTTCAGTGCAAGAGATGTTTTGCACCGGCCTTCTGCTGCCACCGGCTGCACCACTCCACGCCACATGAACCTCTCGCCGGCGGCCGCGCGCGGCCTTCGGTCCTGCTGCACCAGTTGCCCGCCGACCACGCCAGTTCCCGCGCCACGCTGGCCAGCCTCGTCAGCCTTCTCATGCCATGCTGCCCTTCGCCCCATCGCACCAACTGTGACCCTGGCCAAATCTGGCGCAGAGGGCAGATCAAATCGTGAGGGGATTGGATCCGGTGGCATCGGCACAGGATCCGCTGCGGAACACGCCGGGGTGTGCCACCGCTGCCAGTTTTGCTAAATTTTTCTATAAATTTAATCAAACTTAAAAAAATTGACTAGAAAAGAGTCAATATGACTTATAATATGAAACGGAGAGAGTACATGAATGTATCAATGCAGCTCACACTCAGTCATTTGCATGGTCTAACTTATGTTTCTCTTTTTTTTTTTTTGAAAAGGTCATGTTCTAACTGAGGTTGATACCAGTGACAAATTTCTCTTGCAAAAGAAATATTGTGTCAACTTTCACCGTTATTAAACGAAAGCTAGAGATTCTTGTTAAGGCAGCACATGCATGGAGTTGGCAAAACAGAAGCTAACCAAGTTAAACTGCATCCATTTGCTTGATTGCAGCATCAGTTGACATACTTCTAAAGATACTGGTGATCCTCCACCACGTTTCGGTTGACATACATCAGGCATGCTATATGTTCTCCTCCACCACGTTTCGTTTGACACACATCAGGCATGGTAGCTAGTGATCGATAAAAAGAAAGAAGCTAGAAGCAGACCCATATAACAAATGAAATCAGATATAGGGGGCTCGGACTCAGGCGGCGCCGCTGGCCCGTTCTCTGTGGTGCGTGGCAGTGAGGATGGTTATGGTGGCGACGGGGGGCGCAAGCAAATGACTTAAGAACCCATGCTCCAAGATACCCTAGAACACGGCCATATGGGAGAGGAGAGGGGATGAAAGAGAGACGCACCAGTGAGAAGGTTGTTGCCGGAGGGGATGGGGCTGAGTCATCGTCGCCATCGCCCCCTAATCTCACCGCCTCCGTCACCTCCGGCTCTGAGTCGTGCTGCCGCCGCCGAGCCACCTCCCATGTGCTGGGCTTCACCTCACGGATGTTTTCCACATCTCTTGGGTCGATGATTTCTTCCCGGACCAGGGTGAGGGGGAAAGGTCGGAATTGGGCGGGATTCAATCCATGCCAGGCTGATTAATGGGGTTTGTGGCCCAATCCGACCGTTCCCGGGCCAATCGGACAAGGTTTTAGGAGAGATTATACTATTTCTCTTGGACTATCTCTAACAGCAGGGGTTGTATAATAGAAATTAATCATATAATAGAAATTAATCAAACGCACATATCCAATGCATGTAGCTCAGTAGGTCATTAAATTACTCAAGCACATAGAGTTATAGCACATCCAATTTATACTCCCTTCGTCCCAAAAAGAAATGCCATTTGTGGGGAAGATGGTACACTGCTGGAGAAACCCACTATAGTCCCGGTTCGTAACCGCCTTTAGTCCCGGTTCTCGAACCGGGACTACGAATGCGGGACTAAAGATCGGCATCTTTAGTCCCGGGTGAAATACCCGTTTCACCCGGGACTAAAGATCATCTTTAGTCCCGGTTGGTAACACCAACCGGGACTGAATATACATATATTTTTTTAAAATAAACATTTGCTGGTTCTGCCAGCTGCTTGTTTATATAGTATGCATATATCTGTATAAATACATATATATGCATAATATATATGTACATATAATATGCGTATATATGTAATATATGTATTTATATGTATATATATGCAATATGCATATATATATATATATATATATATATATATATATATATATATGTATAAATACATGTTTTACATATATATATATATATATCCTACATATAAGCACTCAAGTAAATATATACTTTTATTATCGAAATATACTCACACACATAAGTACATGAATGCACATCTGAATATACATATATTACAATCTTTCGTTAATTATAATGTTCTATTGTATATTACGATGAAAGCTAAGACATTATCCATGGGGAGGATGATGAATAGCACTTCCATCGTAGTAGAATTCTCCCGCGGGATCAATTATTTGTTCATTGAAAAATCCCATCAGTTGTTCTTGAACAGCCTTGATAAATTATTTGTTGGATAGGTTTTCCCTCATGTAAATAATCTATCATTCGAAAAAAAATTGAGATATAAGTATATGAAGTCAATAAGAAATCGGGACATAATGTATGAATAATTTTTACGTACATCCAGATCCCTGTCATTGTTGATTTGCTGTACAAGTGCGTGAGTATATTCGCAGACATAGTAGCCGCACAAGTTTTTCCCCTTCTCCTGTTTTGCACACTTAAGGAGAAACGATGAGAGATTTAATGTACTAATTTTTTCTAGAAGCAATGAATGATTAAATAATTTTGGAGCATGTACTCACCGGAAACTTAAATCTCCTACCAAGATTTTATTTCCAAACCCCGCGGACCAATGTACGGAACTTTGCCCATGCCCTATGTACAGTTGGAAGCTATGATTAAATACCGAAAATCTGCATAGTACCAATAGCGGTGTTCATAATTAATGACGGTTGAATAGATGGCATTACCTGTCTATCACTTCAAAAACCTTGGTGAAAGTAGACTCTGGTTTATCCATTGAGTCATAGACATGGACTTTGCAAAGTTCAAGGTCGAAGAGTAAAAGGACCCAGTGAAATCTGCAAATTGCGTCCGATGATATATATGTGACGTTATGAGTACGGGGAGGAAGTTGGTACAAATTTGAAAGACAGTTAAAACTCACTCTGTGTTGTATGGCAATAGTATGTACGTCTTATAATGCTGCTGCATCAGGAAATGAACAATATTGTCTTCTGTATCTTTCTCAAAGTCCCGTATCATTACGTCATTGACTTTGCGAGGGTCCATGAATCCAATATTGAAAATCCCCTGCCTACGGCACGATTGAATCTCCATTCTACAAAAGACAAAGGAATTTGCATCAGTCTTATCGTCACATTCTAACCAGGGAATGGTACATAGAAGAAGCTAAGGAACAAAATAAAGTTTGCTAAAACGATACTTACAAAACCCAGCAGCTGAGAATGGAGACGTCGAGAGCATCTAGTTGGTATACATCGAACACATTCTCGAAGTTCATCCATAGAACATCATCTCCTTGGTAGTAGTCTGTGTTTCTTATCCTCGCTCCAAACATTATTCTACCTCTGGATGAATGTTCCATATACCATTGATGGAATCGATGCATTTGTGTTGAGAGACTGTTCACCTCACCAGGCTTGACAAGCGGCTCACCGACTTTAAATTTGTACTTCAAGTCGGCTTCTGTCGCCATGGTTATCGGTGTGTCTCCCACCAGTTGCGCCCTGCTCAGACCCGTCTCTTTCATCCATTGCCTCAGCTCCTCTTCACCGGGTGGTAGCAACGGCTCAACCGATTGTTTCCGCTGCTTTCCGAGCTGAGGCACTTCTTTGGCCTTTGCTCTTTGTTTCTTGTACGACTTCGTCACCGACCGGTCATAATCGGAAAGTACAGCCCTCCTGACCGGTTCGCTCATCTTCTGGAAGAACTTCTTAGCAGCCGGATCTATTGGAATCTTCTTTGGTGGTTTCCGTGCCTCGAAGAATGCCTTCACTTCTGCTCGTACGACCTCCTCATTCTCCTCGAGAGTGCGGTCGTATGCCCTTTTCTTGAGAGCGGGGAGTTTTGGCTCGTCAAGTCTTGGCTTCTTTCTTGGTGGTGTGGACTTTGACGGCGCGGGACGAAGTGGGCATGACATTTTAGGCCGTGCAGGTGGAGCAGACGGTGACGGTGCAGGCGAAGAAGAGGTTGCATGCGGAGTAGACTGCGGTGGAGGAGCCGGTGCAGGCGACGGATAGGTTTCAGGCGGAGGAGACTGCGGTGGAGGAGCCGGTGCAGGCGGAGGAGCCGGTGCAGGCGGAGGAGAGGGTGCAGGCGGAGGAGACGAAGGAGAAGACGCCGCTGCTCGCCCGAGAAACACGATGTGTCGCTTGCACCATAGTATAATGGTGTGGGCTGTGTCTCCTAGTTTCGTCTCCCCGTCTCCTCCGGGGATGTCCAGCTCGAGATCGTCGAACCCTCGTTCCACCAATTCAACCTCGACCTTTGACTAACATATTTTGCCTAACATCATTATCCAAATTTTCTAATCTCAAAATCAACCTAATTTTGCCTAACATATTTTCTCCCTCATCATTTTGCATAAACATTTATGGAGAAAATATTTTATAGAAACAAAGCTATAAATGCAATATGCTAAGCATACATTATTAGAGAATGGATTTGCTAACCTTTTCGATCTCTCCGATTTGTATATTATCACCAAAACAAATTTATCAAAAATTTTGGCAGCACTTCCCTTCTTCCTCCTCCTCTTGGCAGCAATGGCTCGGGCTAGAGGAGGAAGAAGAAGTATAAAAAGGTGGATCACTATAGTCCCGGTTAATAACACTAACCGGGACTATAGATCTAAATTATCTTTAGTCCCGGTTTATACCACCAACCGGGACTAAAGTTAGGATCTTTAGTCCCGGTTGATTACACCAACCGGGACTAAAGATCCCCGCCCCCCTAACACCAGCCTGACAGGGCCGGTGGGATCTTTAGTCCCGGTTTATACCACCAACCGGGACTAAAGTTAGGATCTTTAGTCCCGGTTGACAGGGCCGGTGGGATCTTTAGTCCCGGGTTATACTACCAACCGGGACTAAAGTTAGGATCTTTAGTCCCGGTTGATTACACCAACCGGGACTAAAGATCCCCGCCCCCCTGACACCAGCCTGACAGGGCCGGTGAGTGTTTGAACCGGGACTAAAGATAATATTTAGTCCTGGTTGGTGTTACCAACCGGGACTAAAGATCATCGCGACCCGTTACCTTTTTTAACCGGGACTAAAGTTGATCTTTAGTCCCGGTTCAAATATGAACCGGGACTATTCCGGTTTTTCTGATTCCGACCAAAGATCAGTTCTCCAGTAGTGGTACCTGAGAATCTCATATTGAGTTTTTATGTCAAATAGCATGGGATAGGCCGAGTGCCCTAGGCACACATGTAGCTAACTTGTAATCTAAGAAAAAGATTAAAAATAAGTCTATAAATCTTATCACATGTAAATATATAGTAGGAACCCATATTATTTTTAAATCCCATGTAAATATATGGTAGGAACCCGTATTATGAGGGTTACGCTACCATCCATAATTGGTTCTCTATGCCTATATAAAGGAAATTGGCAACTCCTCACAACCCGGACGCCTATATAAAGGGAACCAACAATTCCTCACAACCCATGCATACACGTCGCAGGGTGATCACTATGTGCTAACCCTAACGCCGTATCGCGAAACTCTTTACATATATCCAATTTCATACAACTGGACTAAGGTATTACCTCTTGCCGAGAGCCTAAACCAGTATAATCGTTGTGTCACCATCTCTTCTTGATCTTGTGTACTCTATAAGTATTATTACCGATCACTAGAATCGACAGTTTGGCGCGTCAGGTAGAGAGCGCTAGATCAATCACCAGGAGAAGATGGCTTCAATCACCGACATCATCGGGTTTGTAGTTCTGAATTTGTTCCATCTAGATTAATCTTGTCTTTGCTAGTGGCTAATTCCAGATTAATCTATGATTATGCATGCACGTCGCCGGCGGCTTCTACGATCGGAGTCGCTGAGCCTGGTCGACGGGACGCCATGCACTGGGCTTTTGGCCGCCAGCCAGCTTCGCCCTTCGATTGCACGTGCTATCGCCGATCAACAGATCTTTGGTCGGAATCAAAAAAACCGGAATAGTCCCGGTTCGAATATGAACCGAGACTAAAGATCAACTTTAGTCCCGGTTAAAAAAGGTAACGGGTCGCGATGATCTTTAGTCCCAGTTGGTAACACCAACCGGGACTAAATATCATCTTTAGTCCCGATTCAAACACCCACCGGCCCTGTCAGGCTGGTGTCAGGGGGGCGGGGATCTTTAGTCCCGGTTGGTGTAATCAACCGGGACTAAAGATCCTAAGTTTAGTCCCGGTTGGTAGTATAAACCGGGACTAAAGATCCCACCGGCCCTGTCAGGCTGGTGTCAGGGGGGCGGGGATCTTTAGTCCTGGTTGGTGTCATCAACCGGGACTAAAGATCCTAACTTTAGTCCCAGTTGGTGGTATAAACCGGGACTAAAGATCCCACCGGCCCTGTCAGGCTGGTGTCAGGGGGGCGGGGATCTTTAGTTTCGGTTGGTGTAATCAACCGGGACTAAAGATCCTAACTTTAGTCCCGGTTGGTGGTATAAACCGGGACTAAAGATAATTTAGATCTACAGTCCCGGTTAGTGTTATTAACCGGGACTATAGTGATCCACCTTTTTATACTTCTTCTTCCTCTTCTAGCCCGAGCCATTGCTGCCAAGAGGAGGAGGAAGAAGGGAAGTGCTGCCAAAATTTTTGATAAATTTGTTTTGTGATAATATACAAATCGGAGAGATCGAAAAGGTTAGCAAATCCATTCTCTAATAATGTATGCTTAGCATATTGCATTTATAGCTTTGTTTTTATAAAATATTTTCTCCATAAATGTTTATGCAAAATGATGAGGGAGAAAATATGTTAGGCAAAATTAGGTTGATTTTGAGATTAGAAAATTTGGATAATGATGTTAGGCAAAATATGTTAGGCAAAATTAGAATATTTTCTCCATTCTCTTTTCTAGAAATTAGTTTCGCTTTGAATAATGATGTTTTAAATTTTTGTATGATTATTTAATTAGTTTCGAGAATGTGGATTTCATTAGTAACATTGGACTATTTGATGTCTAGATGGATCGACAATGGATGTACACCGCGGATCGACGGTCGAAAGAGTTTATTGAAGGCGTGCATTATTTTTTGAAGGTGACCAATGCTAACAAGTACAAGGGTTTCATGTGTTGTCCAATGCAAAAAGTGCAGTAACCGAAAGGAGTATTCATCATCAAGAACTATTCATGCGCACTTGTTTGAATCTGGATTCATGCCTGGATATAATTGTTGGACCTCGCACGAAGAGCTAGGGGTTACAATGGAAGAAGATGAAGTAGAAGACGAGAATATTCCGGGCTGGGCTCATCAATACGGTGGATTTGACGAAAATCCGGAAGGCGAGGCGGACGGAGCTGGTCAAGATAACGTCGCTGTAGATGATCTTGGTCAAATGTTGCGGGACGTAAAGGACGGCTGCGAAAGTGAGAAGGAGGTCCAAAAATTGGACCGTATGTTAGCAGACCACAAAACTTCGTTGTATCCAAGTTGCGAACAGGGGCACAAAAAATTGGGTACGACGCTAGAATTCTTACAATGGAAGGCAAAAAATGGTGTGAGTGACAAGGCATTTGGCGAGTTATTGAAACTCGTCAAGAACATTCTTCCGGAGGGAAACGAGTTGCCCGAAACAACGTATGAAGCTAAGAAGGTGGTATGCCCTCTAGGACTAGAAGTACATAAGATACACGCATGTCCGAACGATTGTATCCTTTATCGCGGTGAGGAGTACGAGAACCTAGAAGCATGCCCGGTTTGTAAAGCACTACGATACAAGATTAGACGAGATGATCCAGGTGATGTTGACGGACAGCCTTCGAAGAAGAGAGTTCCTGCTAAGGTGATGTGGTATTTCCCTATAATACCACGGCTCAAGCGTTTGTTTAGGAACAAAGAGCATGCTAGCATGATGCGCTAGCACGCAGAAGAACGTCAACAAGACGGGATGCTGCGACACCCCGCCGACGGGTCGCAGTGGAGAAACATCGACAGAACATTTCCAGACTTTGGAGAGGATGCCCGAAACGTAAGGTTCGGTTTAAGTACAGATGGAATGAATCCATTTGGAGAGATGAGCAGCGGCCATAGCACTTGGCCTGTTACCATGTGTATCTACAACCTTCCCCCTTGGCTATGCATGAAGCGAAAGTACATCATGATGCCAATTATCATTCAAGGCCCAAAGCAACCTGGCAACGACATTGATGTGTACCTAAGACCACTGGTTGAGGATCTTCTTCTGTTGTGGAACAAACAAGGTGTCTCCGTGTGGGACGAGGACAAACAGGAGCAATTTATCCTGCGAGCGTTATTGTTTGTGACCATTAACGATTGGCCTGCACTTAGCAACCTATCAGGACAGTCAAACAAGGGGTACAAGGCTTGCACCCATTGCATGGATGAAACTGAAACACTGCAGGAAGGTTGTTTACATGGGCCATCGTCGATTCCTTGTTGCTACCCATCTTGTACGGAAAAAAGGCAAGCATTTTGAACAGAAGGCAGACCACCGTACTAAGCCTGAACATCGCAACGGAAAAACCGTGTTTGCTATGGTGAAAGATCTGAAAGTAGTATTTGGAAAGGGACCTGGCAGCCAACCTATAGAGAGCGAAGATGGTCACACGGCGATGTGGAAGAAGAAGTCTATTTTTTGGGAGTTAGATCGACGTGATGCACCTCACTAAGAACCTTTGCGTCAACCTGTTAGGCTTCCTAGGTGTATATGGGAAGTCGAAAGATACACTTGAAGCACGTAATGATCTCAAGCATATGCAACAATGCGAAGACCTTCACCCGGAACCGAAGGATAAAGGAAGTCATTACTTAAGTCCTGCAAGCTACACCCTGAGCAAGGAAGAGAAGGAAAGTATGTTTGAATGCCTGGAGAGCATCAAGGTACCGTCTGGATACTCCTCGAACATAAAGAGAATAATAAGCATGAAGGAAAAGAAATTCACAAACCTAAAGTCTCATGACTGTCACGTGTTGATGACACAACTGCTTCCTGTTATAATTCATGGTATCCTTCCTGATAATGTCCGGGGAACAATAACAAAGCTATGTGCTTTCATGAACGCAATTTCGCAAAAGATCATAGACCCAGACAGTTTAACAACCCTTCAAGAGGACGTGGTCCAATGTCTCGTCGGCTTTGAGATGATCTTTCCACCGTCATTCTTCAATATAATGACGCATCTTCTATGTCACCTTGTGAAAGAGATCAGTATTCTCGGTCCTATGTACCTACACAACATGTTTCCTTTCGAGAGGTACATGAGAGTTCTAAAGAAATACGTTCGTAACCGTTCTCGTCCGGAAACAAGCATCGCCAAGGGTTATGGAACAGAGGAGGTCATTGAGTTCTGCGTAGAATTTCTTGAAGACCTCCGTCCAATCGGGGTACCCGAATCAAGCCATGAGGGGAGACTACGGGGAAAGGGGACTCTTGGAAGAAAAGCAATAATGACCGTGGACAACGATTTATTTCATAAAGCACATTTCACGGTTTTGCAACAATCTTCGTTAGTGGCTCCTTACATCGAGGAGCACCTGGCGATTGTTCGGTCGAAAAACATCGGCAAGTCTGATGCATGGATTACACGCCATCACATCGATACTTTCCCCGTTTGGCTACGACAACGTCTAATGGGTGCAGAAACCATTGACCGACAACTAGCCTTCTTGGCGAGGGGGCCTTCTTGCTCGATATCGACATTCCAAGGATATGAAATCAATGGGTATACATTTTACACAAGAGCCCAAGACAGAAAGAGCACAAACCAGAACTCTGCTATACGTATCGACACCATGAGATACGATGGTGCAACTAGCACGTATTATGGTGTCATCGAGGATATATGAGAACTAGACTACGGACCCTTGAAGGTACCTCTGTTTCGATGCCAATGGGTTAGGCTCACCGGTGGAGGCGTAACGATTGATGACAGTGGGATGACAACGATTGACCTAAGCAAGGTTGGAGGCTCACCAGTGGAGGCGTAACGATTGATGACAACGATTTAAATAAGTAATATGGTAGTAGATATTTTAATACTATTCAAATAGTATTTAAATTGGTCAAATTTTAATTATATATCGTTATTGGAATGTAATATCAATTTTGAACTATTAAACAGGTAATATGGCATTATATATTTTAATACTAACATTTACATGGGCACTGTTTCAATCTTTAGTCCCGGTTGTTAAACATAGCCGGGACAAAAAGAAAATTTGGCCGAGCGGGAAAACATCTTTAGGCCCGGGTGGTTCCACGAACCGGGACTAAAGATAACATCTTTAGTCCCGGTTGGTGGCACCACCCGGGACTAAAGATATCTTTAGTCCCGGTTGGTGCCACCAACCGGGACTAAAGATCCCGACTATAAAATGTTGGGCACATCGTCTTCTCCGGATCCACACTTAGCCGTTTCTCATTTTCTCTCCACTCTCAGCGCGCACATCCTCCGTCTTTGCCGCCGTCGTCGTCTTCGTCGTCTCCGCCGCCGTACGTCGTCGCCGTCCGCATCGCGTCTCCCGGCCGAGGTTTGGACCGATCTCCATCTTTTCTTCCGTCCGTTTTCAACAATGGCACGTACCGCACCACCGTCGCCGCGTTGTCCGCACCGTCGTCGCCATGTTGGCTCGTTCCCGCACCGCCGCCGCCGCCGGCCCGCGCCACAACACGGCGGCACGGCCGCCACGGCCGCACCACCACGACCGCCGCCACCACCACGGCCGCGCCACCACCGCCGCCGCCACCACCACCACGGCCGCCCCACCACCACGGCCGC
>BDMV01000011.1:12427838-12453517 GCA_008326285.1 Oryza officinalis
GGCCGCCCCCCCAGCCGCCGCCACAACACGGCCGCGCCACTACCACGGCCGCCGCCACAACTACGGCCGCCGCCGCCACCACCACGGCCGCCCCACCACCACGGCCGCGCCACGAACGACGTAACGTTAGAACGAACGTGAACGGACGTGAACGAACGTGAACGAACGAACGACATGTGTGGACCGAACGAGCGAACGACCGACCGAACGAACGAGCGACCGAGCGAACGAACGAACGAGCGAACCTATGCGTGAACGAACGAGTAAAGGAGTGAACGAACGAGTGAACGAAGGCAACGAACGAATGAACGACTGAACGAGCAAACGGTCGAACAACCGAGCGAACGACCGAACGAACGATCGAACGAACGACCGAACGAACGAACGAGTGAACGAGCGAACGAACGAACGAACGACGGAACGAGCGAGCGAGCGAACGACCGAACGAACGATCGAGCGAACGAGCAACTGCTTCCATGCATGCTCATCTAGCTTAATTAGCTTAGCTGACCTCCGTATGTTACATACTATACTACTACTTCACTTATAGACAGTACACTCCTAAACAGTTGCCGATAATTAATGAGGAGTAATTATTAGTAATCGTAACTGCATCTTTTCCCTTCGCTTCGAGAGCCAGGCATGGTCTTATTTTATGGGAGTTTGTAACTTTCTCGCTTGTATAGTAATATTATACTCTTGCTACCAGTTCTATTACTCTAGTATAGTAATATTATACTACTTTAGTTACAAGTGTACTCCCTCCAATTACATAATTCTTAACATTTCATTTCGAATAAGGTTGAGATCAATAACTTTAAAGAAACTAGGGTTTAGGGTTTAGGGTTTAGGGTTTAGGGTTTAGGGTTTAGGGTTTAGGGGTTTAGGGTGTAGGGTTTAGGATTTAGGGGTTTAGGGTTTATTGTACTGGTTCGCTCGAAGTTCGCTCGTTCGAAGTAGGTACTGGTTCAGGATATTGGCTGAACACAAGCACTCGGTCTTTCATGACTAAACAGAAACGGAGATTTTTCAAGACAAATTTTGTCTTGACTCCTATACATGGGGAGTCAAGACAAAATTTGTTATGAAAATTATCCGTTTGTAGCATGAAAGAGCGAGGTTTTGTGTTCACCCAATATCTTGAGTCACTATCTATTTATTGTATATATTAAAGATATATTTTATAGGTCATGTTATTATTTAAAATGTCAAGTATTACAGAGTAAGAGAGAGTACAATAAATTAAAGGAGTAGACTAGTGTATGCAACGTGATAGACAGTGTAGAAAAGTTTGGAACAAATGAGCGACCAAATGAACAAACGAATGTACGATGGTACTGGTTCGCTTGAAAGAGCGAGGTCTTGTGTTCACCCAATATCTTGAGTCACTATCTATTTATTGTATATATTAAATATAATATTGCACATCTTTGTACATTTTGCTAATAGTGTTTTAATTTTTTGTCTAATTTTTTTTCTAATAGGTGCTGACCCCTGTCGTCGCTCAAGCTTAAGTGGCCCCAATAACTCCACGCAAAACGAAGGCAAGTTTCTTGAATTCGTTCATGTGTGTCTATATATATATATATATGACATATGCATGTATAACAATGAATTAACTGGTCATTGTACATATTTCGCAACAATGTCATTATATGTAAAACAATATACTGTTAGTTGATGTGTACCTCGTAATGTTACAAACAGATGGCAGATCGCGAGGATGAACAGATCCTCATGGACGAGATCGCAGAGGGCAGCAGCCAATATTGGGTGGATGAGGAGCTAGAGGACCCCAACCAATACCTCAACGAGGAGGGAAACGAGGCCACAAACCAACAGGAAAGTGAAAGGGAATTGGCCGTTGGAGAGAAGAGGGCACGCGGACAACGGGGTGCCGCAAGGAAGCTAGAGGGCAGGCATATTATTACTGAAGTGGCCCCAGACGGCGAACCAGTTGCCCCGGCCGGCATACTACGTAAGTTTGTGGGACACAGTGGTTGGGTCGTGAGGGATCACGTGCCCATTAGCATAGTGCATTGGCGTCAAACAAGAACAGCAGAGGATGATGAAAGTTATCTGCCAGATACGGAGAAAGCAATGTTGTGGACCACCATGCTCGAGACTTTCACGGTCCCTCAGGCAGATCAGCCAAGACTGAAAGCATTGACGATGAAGAAAATGGCTGAACAGTTCCAGAAGTACAAGTCAGCTCTATACAAGAAATACGTCGTGAAGGGTCTGACACCTGATTTCGACAAGTTAACGAAGCTGAGGGATCATTGGGATGCGTTTGTTGCATACAGGACTTCCGAGCACGGGCAAATGCAAGTAGCAAAGAATAAAGCCAATGCCGCTAAGAAGCAGTACCATCACCGGCTAGGGTCAGGTGGCTATAAGAAGGCAATCCCCAAGTGGGATGAACTGGAAGCCGGGTTGATTGGAAAGGGTATTGAGCCGGCCACAACGAACTGGCCAGAACGTTCAAGAAATTGGTACTATGCTCATGGTGGAAAGCTCGATCCCACTGATGGCTCCCTTGTATTCGGCGATGCGATCCGCGAAGCAGCTAGCCGACTCACGGAAGCAGTGGAGGCGTCTGCTCAGGGAACATTCCATCCTGACAGAGAGAAGGACGAGCTTACGCTCGCACTACAGAATCCCGAGCATCCAGGACGAACACGGGGGAAAGGCGTGGTTGCATGGAAATACGGATTTCAAGAGGCCAGTCACACTTACAAGAGTCGGATGAGGAGCAAGAGGGATACCGAGGACAAATTAAGATATCTCGAGGAGAGGGTTGCCCTGCAGGAAATACGGATGCAAGAGGAGGTCGAACGACGGGTGGACCAACGCCTTGCGGAACGACAGAGCGAGCAGACGGTGCAGCTGTATGCCCCTCCAATCATGGTGAGCCTCTCGGGCAATCGCAGCAGCTGTGCCTCTATAGGGCAGGCAGGAGAACAGGTCATGGAAGGTGCAGCAGGGCAAGCTCAGGCAAACCCATCGTACCCCATAGATGAAATCACGCGGCGGACACCTTGTGAGCTGCATATTCCCTTCAAGAACATATCACTCAAGGTATGCTCTTAATTTTATGATATGTGTCTTGTAAATTGCATAACCGGTGGTGCATGCATCTATTAATTACTAAGTAATCCTGACTCTCGTGAACGTGGCGTCGGGCATGGCCATACCAGTGGACCCTTCGGGGACATATCATTGCAGACCGATTCCACCTGGGTACTGAAAGGTCGAGGTTGAATTGGTGGAACGAGGGTTCGACGATCTCGAGCTGGACATCCCCGGAGGAGACGGGGAGACGAAACTAGGAGACACAGCCCACGCCATTATACTATGGTGCAAGCGACACATCGTGTTTCCCGGGCGAGCAGCGGCGTCTTCTCCTTCGTCTCCTCCGCCTGCACCCTCTCCTCCGCCTGCACCGGCTCCTCCACCGCAGTCTCCTCCGCCTGAAACCTATCCGTCGCCTGCACCGGCTCCTCCACCGCAGTCTCCTCCGCATGCAACCTCTTCTTCGCCTGCACCGTCATCGTCTGCTCCGCCTGCACGGCCTAAAAAGTCGTGCCCACTTCGTCCCGCGCCGTCAAAGTCCACACCACCAAGAAAGAAGCCAAGACTTGACGAGCCAAAACTCCCCGCTCTCAAGAAAAGGGCATACGACCGCACTCTCGAGGAGAATGAGGAGGTCGTACGAGCAGAAGTGAAGGCGTTCTTCGAGGCACGAAAACCACCAAAGAAGATTCCAATAGATCCGGCTGCTAAGAAGTTCTTCCAGAAGATGAGCGAACCGGTCAGGAGGGCTGTACTTTCCGATTATGACCGGTCGGTGACGAAGTCGTACAAGAAACAAAGAGCAAAGGCCAAAGAAGTGCCTCAGCTCGGAAAGCAGCGGAAACAATCGGTTGAGCCGTTGCTACCACCCGGTGAAGAGGAGCTGAGGCAATGGATGAAAGAGACGGGTCTGAGCAGGGCGCAACTGGTGGGAGACACACCGATAACCATGGCGACAGAAGCCGACTTGAAGTACAAATTTAAAGTCGGTGAACCGCTTGTCAAGCCTGGTGAGGTGAACAGTCTCTCAACACAAATGCATGGATTCCATCAATGGTATATGGAACATTCATCCAGAGGTAGAATAATGTTTGGAGCGAGGATAAGAAACACAGACTACTACCAAGGAGATGATGTTCTGTGGATGAACTTCGAGAATGTGTTCGATGTATACCAACTAGACGCTCTCGACGTCTCCATTCTCAGCTGCTGGGTTTTGTAAGTATCGTTTTAGCAAACTTTATTTTGTTCCTTAGCTTCTTCTATGTACCATTCCCTGGTTAGAATGTGACGATAAGACTGATGCAAATTCCTTTGTCTTTTGTAGAATGGAGATTCAATCGTGCCGTAGGCAGGGGATTTTCAATATTGGATTCATGGACCCTCGCAAAGTCAATGACGTAATGATACGGGACTTTGAGAAAGATACAGAAGACAATATTGTTCATTTCCTAGTGCAGCAGCATTACAAGACCTACATACTATTGCCATACAACACAGAGTGAGTTTTAACTGTCTTTCAAATTTGTACCAACTTCCTCCCCGTACTCATAACGTCACATATATATCGTCGGACGCAATTTGCAGATTTCACTGGGTCCTTTTACTCTTCGACCTTGAACTTTGCAAAGTCCATGTCTATGACTCAATGGATAAACCAGAGTCTACTTTCACCAAGGTTTTTGAAGTGATAGACAGGTAATGTCATCTATTCAACCGTCATTAATTATGAACACCGCTATTGGTACTATGCAGATTTCCGGTATTTAATCATAGCTTCCAACTGTACATAGGGCATGGGCAAAGTTCCATACATTGGTCCGCGGGGTTTGGAAAGAAAATCTTGGTAGGAGATTTAAGTTTTCGGTGAGTACATGCTCCAAAATTATTTAATCATTCATTGCTTCTAGAGAAAATTAGTACATTAAATCTCTCGTCGTTTCTCCTTAAGTGTGCAAAACAGGAGAAGGGGAATAACTTATGCGGCTACTACGTCTGCGAATATACTCACGCACATATACAGCAAATCAACAATGACAGGGATCTGGAAGTACGTAAAAATTATTCATACATTATGTCCCGATTTCTTATTGACTTCATATACTTATATCTCAATTTTTTTTCGAATGATAGATTATTTACATGAGGGAAAACCTATCCAATGAAGAATTTGTCAAGGCTGTTCAAGAACAACTGATGGGATTTATCAATGAACAAATAATTGATCCCGCGGGAGAATTCTACTACGATGGAAGTGCTATTCATCATCCTCCCCATGGATAATATGTCTTAGCTTTCTTCGTAATATACAATAGAACATTATAATTAACGAAAGATTGTAATATATGTATATTCAGATGTGCATTCATGTACTTATGTGTGTGAGTATATTTTGATAATAAAAGTATATATTTACTTGAGTGCTTATATGTAGGATATATATATATATATGTAAAACATGTATTTATATATATATATATATATATGCATATTGCATATATATACATATAAATACATATATTACATATATACGCATATTATATGTACATATATATTATGCATATATATGTATTTATACAGATATATGCATACTATATAAACAAGCAGCTGGCAGAACCAGCAAATGTTTTTTTTTAAAAAAAATATCATTAGTCCCGGTTGGTAACACCAACCGGGACTAAAGATGGCCGAGGCAGCTACGTGGCAGCCATCTTTAGTCCCGGTTGGTGTTACCAACCGGGACTAAAGATGATCTTTAGTCCCGGGTATTTCACCCGGGACTAAAGATGCCAATCTTTAGTCCCGCATTTGTAGTCCCGGTTCGAGAACCGGGACTAAAGGCGGTTACGAACCGGGACTATAGTGGGTTTCTCCAGCAGTGAGATGGACCGCCAACTGCCAAGCACGCATGGGATATGTGCATGCACAGGTGTAGCGTGGCCATGCAAATCAGTTTGTGACTACATCCAAGATTTGCGGGCACACGTGAAAACCTACCACATTGTGTCTGATACATGCATCAACACACGTATCAAGCATACATCAATACATGCATTTAATTTCATGCAACTAATCACATTGGTTTGCTATAATTATTTTGCATGAACCGGCGGAGACAAAGCACCTCGCGACCAAGCGGTGCGGAGCTGCGAGCCGTGCTCACTCGCCCACGACCCGGACTGTCCTCTCCAAGCGTTCAGGACTTTATCACCGCCGCTGCCTCTATGGCTAGACGACATCCTCACCGTCGACTGGGGGCTACGCGCCTCCACGCCGACTGCCTTCACCACTACCGGGCGATCATGTCCCCGTGCTGGCCTGCTTCGCCATAGCCGATGGGCCTCACCGCCTCGATGACTCGTCGGCACCTCATCACTGGCTGGGGATTGCATCAACACGCCAATCACGTTACCGTTGATTGGCCGGTTCCCCGACAGTTGAGAGGTTTCACCGGCTCCACAGATGTGCTCGACTTGTGGAACACCAAACAAGCTAAGTCACTTTTTATATACTTTCGCTCGAGTAATTTATTTTGTTTCTAACTTATGGTTTAGTTGGTCACCTAACTAAACATAGAGCCGGGGGCTACACCTATTAAGTACTCATGCTATACGTTCATTTTCTCCTCTTAACGGTTGCAAAAGTACCTGAGAAGTATGAAATCTGATCCATGAAGCTCTGTTCCTCTCATGACTCACATGGTCAAGGCCATGCCAAACACCGTTCGCCCGGGGGCTATGTCACTTGCTGTGCACTTACACGGTCAAGGTCATGCCTAACACCGTACGCTCGGGGGCTACACCATTCGCTACGCACTTACACGGTATGGCTAGGCCCCACAAAGTACGCCTGAGACAGAGTGCTTAAACATAAGGAGTGAACTACTCGGGAAATTAATTCTGATAAGAGAAAAAACAAATATTTACATGTATTTAAAGATACTTGTATTCTTCTCGAGTGGATATTTTCTATACAAAATACTACTCCTTTTATGTGTTTTATGATGCAGGGGCCCAGACCTAGATATGCATAATAGGAACTCAGGTCCATGCGCCCATCTCCTACGCTTGTGGACTGGACCATGCCGCTAAGTGAGATATGCCCCCGAGGGCTACCTTACTCGGCCACCACTCCACTAGGTGAGGCACGCTATTGAGCTATCTTACTCGGGAGTTACTTTGCTCTGTGAGGCTCACTCCTGAGTGCTGCCTTACTCGGCTCCATTGCCACCGACTAGGGCTTGCGATTCCACACTGACTGCCTCCACCGTCGGGCGACCAAGTCCTCGTGCTGGCTGGCTCCTTCATCGCGAGGTGCCACATCTCTAGGCCAGCTACTTACGCCATTGCCGGGTGACCTCCTCCACATGTTGGCTGGTTCCTCCGTCGTCGACTAGGGGCTGCGTCCCCAGGCCGGCTACCTATGCCGCTGTCGGGCGAACGCGTCCCTGTGGTGGCCCGCTCCTCCGTCGTCGACTGGGGGCTGCTGCTCTAGGCCGGCTGCTTATGCCACCGCCAGCTGACCTCGTCCCTGTGCTGGCTGACTCCTCCGCCATCGTCTAGGGACCTTGTGTCCACGCCGACTGCCTAGCCGTCGTTGCATGACCACGTCCCCACATTAGCCGGCTCGTTTGTTGCTGACTAGGAGCTGCGTCTCTAAGCTGGCTGCCTACGTCGCTACCGGACGACCTTGTCCCCGTGCTGGCTAGCTCCTCCACCGCCGACCAAGGGCTGATCGAGTTTCTAGGCCAGTTGCCTATGCTGCCGCTGAGCGACCTTGTCCCCTAGGCCGGTTCCTTTATCGCCGACCAGGGGCTACGTCTCCATGCCAGCTGCCTACGTCGTCGCTGGGTGACCTCATCCCCGTGCTGGTCGGCTCCTCCACCGCCGACTGGGGGCTGCGTCTCCACGCTGGCTGCCTTCGCTGTCGCCGGGTGACCTCGTCCCCATGCTGGCCGATTCCTTCGCCATCGTCTAGGGACCACGTCTCTACGCCGACTGCCTATGCCACTGCCGAGCGACTACATCCCTACGCTAGCTAGGTCCTCCATCACCGACTGGGGGCTCTGTCTCCAAGCTAACTCCCTATAGCGTCGTCGGACAATGTTGACGCAAAATCTGTCCCATCAAGTGTGCCAAAAGATGTGTTGACGTAGATCCTGCGTGTAGCACACGAAGGCCTGGGAGATCTGCTTAGCTCCAGTGCAAGTCCTAAACTTTGATGAGATGCGGGCGTACCAGTCAGTTTGATCCTGCAACTGACAATATATATAAAATGACAATCAAACAGCCGATTGGCCAATAAGCTGATGTAAAAATATTAGCCGATATCGATACTAGCCAATGTCGATAGAGTTTTGAGCAATCGGCTATATGTCCGATGTAGATTCTGACACTTGGATAAATAATGATATAAAGGCAATCAACTGATGATAATATAATAAGATAATGAACCAATCGGCCAATATAAATATGACAAAGTAGATATCCAATACCAATCAACCGATATAGATATAATGAAACAAATATCCAACAAATCAATCAGCCGATATTGGTTGGAAGTTCGATGTTAGTAAATCAAAATAATTAAGAAATCAATGAAACTTTTGCTGCAATCGGTTAAAACCAACATGTATATAATCTTTATAAGCCGATGCAACATTTAGATAACTTATCGGCTGAAACCCCGATGAAACAATGATTGATGCCTATTGACTTAAATAAATATAACTTACAACCATAACCTTCATAGGTCGGAGACCTAACCGATGCAGCATAAGGTTAATAATTACCTAATAGATTTAAACCAACCGATATGACACTGATCAACATGGTCATTTATTAAATTTAACCAAGAGAGTAAAACCATCAAAGAGAAATTTATCACATCAGATAAGATCGGCTAACCCTCTGATAAAATATTAGCATAAACCTATCGACTTAATAAGACTCAGATTATCAATACCAATCTAGTAGGTCGGACCTAACCGGTGCAGCATGAGATTGTATATGATAATCTAATACTCAATGAGGCGATAAATCTATCTAATGTGATGGATATAACAAATCTATCTAAAGCGACATTATGTTTAAAGAAACATCAACTTGATCAGAATATCAGACCTAACTGAGAAAGTCCTAACTAAGCCGATGTGACTATAAACGGTAATGGAACTAAAGATAGAGATGATATACTAGATAGGCAACACTTGCATTGGCTCAATTAAAATATCAGACTTAACCGAGGAAGTCTTAGCCACGCCAGCACAAACAAAGATGACGGAACTCACTCTTGCAGGAGGTCGAACTCAATCGATGCAGCCCATGCGCGAAAATAAGAACTCGTCGAAATAAAACTCATAAGAGGGTAGCGATCCGCCAAAAGTAGATGTACATTGATCTGTTGAGATAGGTTACAAGAACCTTAGGTGTACATATTTATTCTCGTAGGCCAATATGAGTCCTGATCGGACACGACACAAACTTTCCTAACGATAAAAGGAAAAACATAAGTCCTGATCGGATACTAAATAAAACTTCCTAAAGATAAATCCTGCCTAATTAATAGATAAATTAAGCTGTTATGCCATGGTCTTCATGATTCCTTCTTGAACTCGGTCTCTTCTGGATAAGCTTCCATCGGCTGCTTGACTTCTTTCCTTAACCGATTTTACTAAAGAATCTTACAAAATTTTGGTGTTAACAAACGACCTCATCATCGTGCTGGTTGGCTCTTTCGCTGTTGACTGGGGACCACGTCTCCAAGCTGGCTGCTTATGACGCCACCGGACGACCTTGTCCCCATGTTGGCTACGTCCGACAAGCGACCCTACCTCTATAGTTTGGTTGGTTTCGCTGGATGAGGCAAATCCTCTAGGAGCTGCCTTATTCAACCATGCGTCATTGGGAATTCTTGTTCTTGACTCTTCACTTGGTTGATGCTCAACTAAGTACAGAGTCGAGGGCTACTGTGTTGTACACGGTACTTGGGTACCTCATGTTGGGCCTTTGTGCCAAATAGCATGGGGTGGGCTGAGTGCCCTATGCCCATGTGACTAACTTGTAATCTAAGATGGGATTAAAGATAAGACTATAAATCTTATCCCATGTAAATAGATGGTAGGTATCCAAATAATGAGGGTTACGCTACCATCCATTGTCGGTTCCCTACGCCTATATAAAGGGCACCAGTAACTCCTCACAACTCGGGTATACACGCCTAGGGTGATCGCTACGTGCTAACCCTAATGCCGTAGTGCAAAACTCTCTACACAGATCTAATTTCATACAACTGGACTAGGGTATTACCTCTTGCTGAGGGCCTGAACCAGTATAATTGCTGTGTCACCATCTCTCCTTGATCTTGTGCACATCATAAGTATTATTGCCGATCACTAGAATCGACAAAATTCTTGTGTTTATATTTTGTGAAAAGCAATAATACTATTTTTCCTCTAACCACCCGTTGTTCGAATTTCTCTCGATCTTATCCCAATCACTCTTCCACTCCAATCACCACTCCATTAATGAGGGGCACTTAAGTCATTTTCGTTCCTTACTAATTTGGTTTTTGAATGCTACAATTACATTCTTACATTCTTTTTAAGATAGAGGGAGCACATAATTATTCCTTTGTAAAACTGTGGCTCCTAAGGGCACGGAAATACTAATATTAATAATAATATTAATAAGGACAAGGAAATATAATATGGCCTTCCACTGGGGATAAATTACTTGATTTAGAAAAAAATCTCATTCCACGTACAATACAAACTAACAGAAATTTGGAAAAAGTAAACAAACAATATCAAGTGAAACAAATTAAAATAAAGGCCGAATAGCCAATATGGCCCTTAAACTTTCACTCCAGGGTCAATTTAGTCCTGTATATTTTATATTGTTCAAATAAGTCATCGAAGTTTATCATGTATTCCCTCTGTCCCAAAATAATGGTCTTCCTATAATTTAAAATTTATTTCAAAATAGTTGTCTTCTTTGGAGTAATAGTCCATTCCATCACCTCCCATGTCTTTCCATTTTATCGCAACCACCCTCCTACTCCCATTCAAAAAAGGGGCACTATATTCTTCCCTTTCCAAACCTTATATTATGCTAAATAAACTAGAACAGCAAATATTATTGGAAAGAGGTAGTAGTTTAATAGATCTCCCTACACCCATAAAAACGCCACGTCACCATGTCACGTCATTCTTGCATGCGTGATTAAAATCAAACTATCCGTTCTACCCTTATATATATGATTAAAAACATAAAGAGAAAAAGAAACAAACAAAAATATTATATTGTAGTAAGCACACAAAATATGATAATTATACCGTTCTTTTTTCCTGTCTTCTTTTCTCTTGGAATGGGTATTTTAATTTTAAACTATTTATGCGAGGATGACGTGACATGCCTATCTGGTATTTTTTGTGGGCAGAGGGATTATACTAAGAAATATATGATTGGACAGTACACTAGTACAATTCTGTTTTTCTGTACGGTCAAAACACGTTTTTTCGTGCAGAGGTCTTGCCCGTCTGCATCTAGGGGTCTGGGAAATAAATATTTTCGCGTGCGGGGACCCAACCGCACGGAAAAATATATCTTCTCGTACGGTCCACTTAACTCGACCGCACAGGATAATCGTTTATCTCGTGCGGTCCAGAAGCAAATATTAGTACAAATCAATGGATTGGTGGAAAATAACATAAAATCGTTCGACGAGCTTACTTACAGTGAACTGAAGCAACCAAGCCTTGGTAGGCCCGGCGGTAGTGTATGGGTGTAGGGGAGCGGGCGCCGGGAGACCGGGAAGGTGCATCACGTACGAGAAGCGCTTCGTGATATCCTCCTTCCATCCAGCACCACCGTCTACGGGACCAACTGCGTCTTTTGCAAGTGGTAGCCCAAGAAGGTACGACACGTCCTGCAGTGTCGAAGCCATCTCCCCACAGGAAAGATGGAACGTGTGCGTCTCCGGTCTACAACGATCTGCTAGAGCGGCAAGGAGTGACCGGTCTGCATTCCACCGCTTTGCCGGGTCCTTCTCGTCCGCCCCCACCTCAACAAGCCTACAAAGTGGTAGGAGGCCTGCCGCATGCAACCTGCGTAATGTAAACTCAAAACATTAGTAAAGACAAATTAAAGTCGAGTCAAATGTGCTTATATAAAATTGTAAAGAGGTGTACCACCGAACGTGTCGAGGGTCGATACGCAACAACTGACATGAAGGACGTGGACGGAAGGTGCCGAGTTGTGCACCCTGGACTGCTGACAGGTACGAGCGGTGGTTCCTGTCAATGCCGCGGTTGAAGAGCTCTGGTGTGTCGTCCGCCATACCTGTATGAAAAAAAATGATCAGAATATTAGTTGAACATAACTTAGAACAGTTTAAACCAAAAATACTTAAACATAGTTAACAACCGTAAAAATAAATATTAGTTCAACATTAATAAGAACATTATAAATTCTAATGAGAATATTACAACAACATTACAATGCTATATGAAATTGTACGCAATACAATAACATATTAATTAATGATTCATAAACAGTACGATTAAAACAACATTCATTGCAATTAAAAAGCCAGCCCGCCCTTGCTGCTCCTCATAGTGAAAAAACACCCTCCGGAGGGTGGTAAGGGGGCCGCCTGCAAAATGGCGCTCCCTCGTTTCGTTAGGCGAGAGCCAACGGCCGTCTGCCACATCTGATAAATCGCTCTCCCTTAGCGACTAGTTTTGTTAAATTTTGAAATAGAAAATTATTTTTTAAATATTTTAATAAAAAATTAAAAATTAAAAAATTTCGTTTTCCCCGGGGCCAGCGCTCCCCACCGCATCCGGGCGCGACTTCCCCGCGTGAGCGCCTCCGCCTCCCCGACGAAACCCCGAAGTCGAGCGCTCCCCGTCGCAGGCGCCGCCGTTCGAAGCCGCGCCGCCCCTCCGCCTCCCTGTCGAAGCCGCGCCGCCTGCCCCAGCCGCCGGTCCGTCCGCTCCCCGTCCAAGATCCAGTCGTCCGCCTCTCCTCTCCGTCCAAGATCCGCGTCGTCACTGCCGGTCCTCCGCCTCCCTGTCAAGATCCGGGACGGCGCCGCCGTCCTCCATCGCCTCTCCGTCACCTCCATCGCTGCCGTCCTCTGTCGCCTCTCCGTCGCCTCCGTCCTCCGTCTCCTCCGCCTCCCGTCCGAGATCCGCAGCGCCGCCGTCCTTCTCCTCCTCCACGTCGGTTTCTGCGCCGCCGCCAAGAAGGTAGTCCTCTCCTCCTCGTCCTCGTCCTCCTCCTCTCTTCGCACCTAGGGTTTCATGCTACTGGTATGCATGTTCTTGTAGATAACTGGTGTTGAATTCTTGCAATTCCAGCTGAGATGTATATTTTTGGTGTATAGTGTTGATGATTAGCTTCTGAGCTTGCTATACGCATGAAGAATCCTTTCTGAAATCCTCCATCTGCAAGCCTCTGTTCTTATCTTATGACCACCACCACATGCAAATAGAGTTGATAAGCCAAGTGTTTTTTTGTGCCAAATTAAATGTGCGGCTTGTTTAACTTTATACTGCTAACTTATGTTTAACCATTTTCCAAGATTTGGTCCACTGATCTCACTTTATTTGATTCCATCATGCGCCTATCCTATCCATTTCGTTGCCCTGTGGGTGCTATGAAACCCAACTGCCCTGAATATGCAATGTATCTTCCATTCTGTACTGCCGGTGATGACCACAAATTATTTGATGAGCATATGCATGAGATATGTTGTGGCTTGATTGTTGTGATGTATGGGAATATCTGCATGAGATATGTTGCTTCATGACCCTGCCTTTGTGGTTTGCAGTACTCACGTTATTGCTCAGCTTTCATATTTTCCCCTGTATCGGTTTTAGTGAAATTCTCTTTATGGACTTGGTAGTAACAATGGATATGTTTATGTTATCATCATTGTAGATTATCCGTTTCTGTGTTTGGCTCGATGTAGTTGACACTAGTCGAAGTGGGGCTGGTGTCTATCAGCTATACAGTGAATATGTTTGCCTTTTTCTCTTGTCCATCATTTCGGTCCTACTTCATGAACCTGGGTATAGTTTGGCAGTTTTCATGGTGCTATATATTCTTTCTTCATTGCAGTATGCTGCAGGGTTCATTGATTTTTTTTCCTGAACTACTTGAATATGTGCATTGTGTTTTTACTTGAATATCTCAGTATCACATGATTTGACCCTTTGCTATTGGTTCTGTAAAATATGCACTTGACCAGGCTAAAAAGGAGACGGTGGACCAGGTCTGTGATATTGTCAAGAAGCAGCTTGCCCTTGCGGATGGCATTGAAGTTTCTGGCTCCTCAAAGTTCCAAGACCTTGGTGCTGATTCATTAGATACTGTAAGTCAACTGGATAATATGTGCTCTTTTGAAGTTTTTAATAGCCAAATTCAACTATTTCCGATAAGGTCCAAGTTAACACTCATTTATGAATCTTTTCAGAGTTACCTGACACTGCTACATAATGTACTGCTGTTTACAGGGTTCAAAGTTGGTGTTGAGAAGCACAGCACAGAGGTCATTGTGAAAAAAAAATATCTGGAAGCCTGCTTATAAATTCTGGAATCCAAGGATACTCGCTATTAAAGACAACTCAGGTATTTCTTCAACTTGCTTCTGTGATTCTCAGGCCATCGGTTACATATGAGTGCTACAGCATGTTTATGGTGAACTCTTTGTCGTCTCTGGTTGAGTTTGCATGGTTTTGTATGGACTACTGTGGTAATGTACCGTAGCAACCTAGTTGCAATGTACCAGTAGGACATGGAATGCTGTGGCTGTTTGTTGAAGCTGAGTGCCTATCACTTTTCCAGATTGGATGGTGTGAAAATGGGTTGGTTGGGTGGCATCCTCATATTTTGGTGCTCAGATTGACTTTTCTTGTTTGTGGGTATTATGTTTGGGATACTGGCCAAGGGATATGGACAGAAATGTGCTAGCTTTAGTGGACAGGGCCTGGCATCGTATTTGTGTATTCTATTGTTACCTTAACATATATGTTCTTCTGTTAAAAAATGCTAGCCTCTGATTATGCCTTCAGCCCTCCATGGCCTTGAAGTGCCTGTTGCCCTGTTGGATTCTGTACATTTCTTGTGTGAAGTCTGGCAGCATTTCTTTTGTAATCAACTCAGATGCAGAGCCTGGCAGCCTGCACGGCAGCATATATATGCTGCTGCCTCTAAAGAATAAAACTAACGCTTAAACCTGGTTAGGCAGTATGCTTCTTTTCATACTGTCTTTGTTTTATGCTGTGTGCTTCTTTTCTTATTCAGTTTGGCAGTGATCATTGAACTGTGTCTTTTCTGTACTTAATTTTTTTAATCATATGTATATACTAGATAATGGGCTCTCGGGAGGAGGAACTTAGGCAATTCCTGTTAGAGGAGGAAGAAGCGGATGATGAACTTCACGTCACTTGAGGGTTGCGTATCCTCCATCTGCACCCTCCCTCGCCGCCGTCCGCTACCATGGCTGAAATCGAAACTATCTGCAGCCTCGCCGAGGCCAGCAATGTCCTGGAAAACAGGGGGATCAATCAGGTTGAAGGGATCAATCAGGTTCAATTTCGTCTAGACGAGCGGACATCCCTCGTAGCTGCAACAGAAGTCAAGGTGAGGGCCCGTCCTGGAAGGCTTGGATTCAGGTTGTTAAATCCTGAACTCATGAATTGCAAGTTTCAAACAAAGGCCGAGCTGGACGAGGCCTACGAGCGGATGTTCACAGAGTGCATGAGTGACTGTGACCAAGAGCTCGTCCCTCTCGAGGCCCACATCACCGAGCTGAAGAGACTGTTGCTGCTGCCCGACAACGAGATTGAAGATATCGGACCCGATATTATGCAGAGGGGTCGAGGATTGCATCAGGTGCTGTATCTGCATCCACCGGGATATCTCTCTTTTCATCCTCTCCCCCTCTTTTCTAAATCATTTTTCAGTTTGTGTTTTTTTTTTCAGTTCTCTTTTTCTGAATATTATTTTTTTCCCAGTTTCCTTTGTATCCTGAGTACGAGTATCATCCTCCTCCGCAACCGCGGATACCATACCAACCAGCATACGCCACTGCTAAAAAAAGAGATGATGCAAGATCTCGAGACCACCGTGCTCAGAGAGCGTGGTGGCGTACCAACCTTACTCTTCTGGAGACTAAGAAAAAGATCTTGGAAGGGAAAAGAATAGACCTGGAGAGAGGGCTGAGGTCTGAATTGAAGAAAGCTTTGGAGAGTCGATCTGACCTGGGGGTCGGTTATACCAACTACCATTTTCGCCATAGATAGGTAAGCCTTTGTGTGTTTCTTCTTAGATCTGTTGGTCTTCAATCTTCACTTCTTAGAATCAAATCGAATGGATGGATGGAGGGATGAACTGGGTGGCGGTTCTTGGGCATGGCTGCTGCTTTCGATTGAATCGTTTTTTGGATTAGGGCCTGCGGATTTTAGGATGTTTATGTATATGATGAATTATTTGATTTGAGTGATATAAAACACTATGAATTTTAGGATAAAGGGTCCTGTGTTTTCAGTTTGCTCAGCAGTTTCCTTTATATGTGCATGATCAGTGGCTTGGAAAGCGAAGCTCGCCATGCTGTTGTCAGGTGTCCCTTGCAGATCTCTGCTGCAGGTAATGAGACAAAAAATTAGGTGTCCAGATTAGGAACAATGTAGGACCGTTGAACCAGAGTTGTAATTTCAGAAAATAGGCGCTCAAACATGATGCATCTATACTTAGTTAGAGCCCCTGCTAACCACTATTACCGATGCTTTAGATAAATGCTGCTGCTATTTTTTTCATTGGGATCTATTCCGCGATTGTTTTAGTAATTCTACTAACTGAATTGAAATTTCCCAAAAGCAATCCTTCTGTTAAGCTTGGTTAGACTGAATAGCAGTTTTACCTTGGCCATCAGTGCACACTTTGAGTTGTCAGATAATGAATAGCTCATCACTGATTTTTTTTTTCAGAAAAAGGTGCTCATATATGCATGCATAGATCTCTAGAAAAAATGGCTGGATAATGAATAGCTCATCACTTTCCTGTTGATTTGATGCAGGGGAGGAATAAGCTGGTTGGATGCGTGATCAATGGGGCCTTCCTAAATCATGTTTAGTTTTCTCCCTAGATCATGATGCTTTGAACTCAAGCCCTGTTTGGATTCAGCTATAACAAGTTTTGTTGTGCAAGTAGTCACGTGATGTGTTCTGACCAAGGATCGATTTGCACTTGCGCACTAGCGTGGTATATGGCTAGCTGTAGCTGGTTGCAAAATTAATTATCTATGAAATATGATGCCTCATGTTTCAGATTTTCTAAGGATGCTTCTCTAGGGTTATTGCGAGCCCTTTTGTGATATTCTATTTGTGGTTGTTTTGACACTCAATGATACAAAAATTGATGCTTATTTTTTTGAATGTGCTCATAATAGTATGTTGTTAAGCTAATTTTTTGTTGTTTGCTGATTTTGACCCACGCTCCAACAACTTTTCTATACCTTGTTCGGCATTCTGGAGAGCTATCTCCGCTCTCTATCTTGTGAGAGCGAGAAATCAGGAATAAATGTTGTTGGGAATGTTTGCAGATCTAGTTAAGTAGTTTTTGGAGGATCTTTTTTCACCGAAATCTCTATTCCTATCAACAACAAAGGATATAAAGAAGCTCTTGTAGCTATTCTAAGCCGTCTGAGGCCCACTATACGAAATCAAAGATGCTTGGCCGATTTTACAATGAGCTCAGCAACAATGACTTGTGGCGGTCTTCACCAGAATTGGGTTAGCTTTCTTAGCCATGTTGTCCTTAGGGGTTTTACCAGGTTTTCGTTTTATTTAATCGTGTTGTAAGATTTGTTTTGGTCCAGCTTCTCTCATAACTAGGTTAATTCTCTTATTCTGATGTGAATTGCGGGAACTCTCTGCTTTTCGTTGTAAGGTCCTTGGAAAAAATGTTACTTCCTATGTCCAAGAAATACATGTCACGTATGGGCGCATGCACGCATGCCCGTGTACAGCACACAACTGAAGGGCTTGATAGCGACGCATCATCCCACTGGCTCGTCGCCTCCTGTGAACGCCTCGTCGTTGCCGGTGGCCTCACGTCGCGGCCGCTCGTCGTCTCCAGTCGTCGTCGCCGGCAACCTCACGTCGCGGCGGCTCGTCGTCTCCGGCGATCGCCTCGTCGTCGCCGACGGCCTCACGTCGCGGCCGCGCCATGGCCCAGCGTACGTAGGTCGGCGTCGCGACGTCCCGGGCTCCGGCGGAATATGCAGATATTCCGGGTGGCCGGGCTGCTGTTGTAGTAGATGTGTACGCCGACGCCCACCATGCATCCATGCGTGCACCTATACAGATGAGGTCAAGGATTCAAGGCCCGCGCTCACCCATGGTTGGCTGTGGATGGAACTCCGGCCGGCGAACGACCCGGAAGCAGCGAGCGCGATGTGGAGTCGACGTAGAGAGCGACGACGCGGACGGACGGAGTGGCGGCGCCGGGCTGTTGGAGGACGGAGAGGTGGCTTCTCGGACGATGGACGTCGGCGGCGGCGCGGCGCTGCGCTGCAGATGGATGTGCGGCAAGGCGGGTGGCCTTCCCTGGGCGACGTGTGTTGCCTCCTGGACGGGATGCGCAGGCCTTTTAATTTGCCTATAGTGTACGCTGCTCTTTTCCTTTTCCCTTTCATTTTCCTTTTTGTCACTTTTTACTCGGATATAATATATTTGTAAGAGGTTTGCGTTGTCTGGTTCGGGAGTTGGTACTGTAATAAACTTCTTTCTTGGCCGGGTATGGGAACTTTTTTTTTTGGGGTCTCCATTTCTAATAACATCAGTTACTAGTGGCACTATTTCATTGAGTGACGTTATAGTATATATTTATATTTGTTGAAGTAGATAGTGTAGTTCATTGGTTGCATCTAGTGAAGGTAAATTGCTTCCTTATAAAATAATATATAGCTAGCTGTAGTAGAAATGGGGTAGTGCATAGCTAGTCGTACTTGCCATAGCAGAGAAGTAGTGGGGGTTGTTTTCAACTTTCCGAATAGAACTTCTGTGGTTTATTTTTACCTTCCCGAATTAAGAAGAGTAGAGGACGAAAGATAAGGTAGTTTAGTGAAGGCGAAGGAGCGAGAACTGAGTCCGTAATGGGACCATATTTAGAGAATTATGTTAGATATCTGTCGGCAGATTTCTAGACAGGAAATCTGTCGAATTTCTCACCTCAAGATCCATTATGTTGTTGCACTCCTCCTCCTCCTCCATCTCTAGTGACCTCCGGCGATCTCCATCAACTCCGGTGAGGGTGAATGTTAGGTTAGGGTCTCGAGTTGGTTTTGTGGCCAGCGGCCCTACAGGGATGGTCGGCCCGGCGATGGTGGCGGTCGCATGACGAGGTGGCGCAGGTGCCGCCCGCCATGGGCTGAGGTGGACCCCGGATGGGTGAGGTAAGCAGTGGGTGCATCAAGATCGGAGTAGTTAGTGGTGGCAGCGGTCACCGGGGCGGTAGATTTGGCAGTGGAGGCGCAACCGAGAGAGAAGATCGTGGGGAATTAAGAGAGCTCTACAGAGGGAGAGAAGGTTGTGGGGGAAGAGAGTGAGGAGGTGTGGCATACTGGTGGTGAGGGGAGGGAGCTCGTGGCGGGGAAAGACAGGCCATGTCTCTGCAGAGACGACGCCAGCGAGGCAGGGGAGGCAGTGCGCGGGGTGGGGAGGGCGGTATGTTGGGGGACAGGAATTGGGGATAGCATTGTATATATGAGGTGAGATGAGATCTTAGCCTTTGTTTGTTGAAATAAGGGTCCAAAAATCAACAGATTTTAGGGTGATGAACCTGTCATCGGATAACTAGACCCATGGCTGTATAGACACCTGGGATAGTATCTTACACGGCTCATGGTTGGAGCTGTCTAGGATAACAGCTTATCATATCACAGACAGCTCTCAGCCTTTATTAGGGTGCCATGGTCCTTATGTCAAGGGGGCCTAAGAGATGATCATTCCATATTGTTTGCATGTAACCATTTAGGATATCCTCCTTCCATTCAGCACCACCGTCTATGGGACCAACTGCGTCTCCTGCAAGTGGTTGCCCAAGAAGATACGACACGTCCTGCAGTGTCGGAGCCATCTCCCCACAGGGAAGATAGAACGTGTGCGTCTCAGGTCTCCAGCGATCTGCCAGAGTGGCAAGGAGTGACCGGTCTGCATCCCATCACTTCGCCGGGTCCTTCTCATCCGCCCCGGCCTCAACAAGCCTACAAAGCGGTAGGAGGCCTTCCGCACGCAACCTACGTAATGTAAACTCGAAACATTAGTAAAGACAAATTAAAGTCGAGTCAAATGTGCTTATATAAAATTGTAAAGAGGCGTACCACCGAACATGTCGCGGGTCGACACGCGTGAAGGACGTGGACGGAAAGTGCCGAGCTGTGCACCCTGGACCGCTGACAAGTACGAGCGGTGGTTCCTGTCAATGTCGCAGTTGAAGAGCTCTAATGTGTCGTCCGCCATACCTGTATGAAAAAGAATAATCAGAAACATAGTAAATATTAGTTGAACATAACTTAGTTAACAACAGTAAAAATAAATATTAGTTCAGCATTAATAAGAACATTATAAATTCTAATGAGAATATTACAACAACATTACAATGCTATATGAAATTGTACGCAATACAATAACAGATTAATTAATAATTCACAAACAGTACGATTAAAACAACATTCATTGCAATTAAAAAGCCAGCCCGCCCTTGCTGCCCCGCATAGTGAAAAAACACCCTCCCAGAGGGCGGCAAGGGGGCCACCTGCAAAATGGCGCTCCCTCGTTTCGTTAGGTGAGAGCCAACGGTCGTCTGCCACGTCAGATAAATCGTCCTCACAGAGGACGATGAGCGACTAGTTTTGTTAAATTTTGAAATAGAAAATTATTTTTTAAATATTTTAATAAAAAAATTTGTTTTCCCCGAGGCCAGTGCTCCCCACCGCTCACGTCCGGGCGCAACTTTCCCGTGTGAGCGCCTCCGCCTCCCGGACGAAGCCCCGAAGTCAAGCGCTCCACGTCGCAGGCGTCGCCGTTCGAAGCCGCGCCGCCCCTCCACCTCCCTGTCGAAGCCGCGCCGCCTGCCCCAGCCGCCGGTCCTCTGCCTCCCTGTCCGCCGCCAGTCCGTCCGCTCCCCGTCCAAGATCCAGTCGTCCGCCTCTCCTCTCTGTCCAAGATCCGCGTTGTCACTGCCGGTCCTCTGCCTCCCTATCCAAGATCCGGCACGGCGCCGCCGTCCTCCATCGCCTCTCCATCACCTCCATCGCTGCCGTCCTCTGTCGCCTCTCCGTCGCCTCCGTCCTCTGTTTCCTCCGCCTCCCGTCCGAGATCCGCAGCGCCGCCGTTCTCAACCATTGGTTGAGTAGCAATAATGGCTTTTCTCTGTTGTACATGCATGGATGAAATCCAATCAAAATTTTGGTTGAACCCTCCAGTTAACTTGAAGAAAGCATGTCTGAATATTGCTATTACTATCAATATATGCAAACAAATAGTATTTGTACTCAGTGAAAAAACAGTGGTTAAGACTAAAAAAAGCAAAAAAAAATTAGTTACGTTTAGCAGGGAAAAGTAAAAGGAAATAAAAAAGAAGTGTGCCAAATTTAATGGAGTTGGCTACAAATTTGGAGACTAGAGTTCTTGGCGTAGCTTGAGTCTCCGTTCCCGTTTACCATGTGGAAACACTACTACAGAAATACTCATTGGTGCCGGTTCCGAAGGCCTCATAGGTGCCGGTTTTGAAGCCGGCACCAATTGGTCGGCACCAATGATCAAAGCCATTGGTACCGGTTTCTCAACCGGCACCTATAACAATATAGGTGCCGGTTGTAAATGTCTAACCGGCACCTATATGGTATTATAGGTGCCGGTTCTTATTATGAACCGGTACCTACAGGTGATAGGACCCGGCCTTTGAAGCCTTATAGGTGCCGGTTCTTTACAAGAACCGGCACCTATAGTCCTGAAGCACAAAAAAATAATAATTGCAGGGTCACATATAATATTCTCTGAAACACAGAAATCACAGAATATTACAATATTGCATTCACATCACAGAAATCACAAAATCCAACCCATTTTCCAAATCAAATCAAACCACATATTGTCTTCATTATGTGAACCTGAGACTGAATTTGATCTTTGATTCTATGATGGTAAATAAACAAGAGTAAAAACATAGATGTAAAACAGGGAAAATTTGACAATAATCCATTCATTTCATTACAGTAATTCATCCTTAAAAATTAAATGAATAGCATGTACTATAGACTAAGAGCAGTGGAGAAACAATGTCAGATGAAAAAGAATCCAGAGTAATCAGGTGCTAAGGAAGTTGATATCAGGTGCTCAAATTGCAATCTCAAATTCAAACTCCTAAATCTTGCAATTGCATGAAAATTCTATAGTGTTTATCTTGGATACATCTAATCCATCCTGAGCTCTATATATACTGCATCACTTTATATTTGCCCTCCTTTTTTATGAGAAAAAACATGGGAAGCTCTTACTGCGGTATACCAAATATAATGAATAATATTACTGATTGTATATGAAAAGTTAATGAAAAATTTGGTTGCTAAATGTAATTCTGAAACTGTCGAGAGAAAACTTAAGTTTCATGATTCTCGTATAAAAAGAGACTACAAATAGTTAAAATTGTCGAGAGAATTTTCACTCGCGTTTCGACCGATCAAGCCCACTTGCCCAATTTATGTCACACATGAAACACACTAACTTAATTATAGCACAAGACACATATGCAATTCATGAAACACACTAACTTAATTATAACTCCTCTTTGAGTTTCTGATAAGGAGATATACAATTCATTATCATATGAAAATGATACCTATGTGGCTAAACGACAGCTCTGATTATATATACTATCTCTGCTTCTGGTGGATATTAGTTAAATCTGTTTTTAGAAAAATATTGCACATCATCCATTGGATCAATAATTAGTATGCACGAGCAGCTGCTGCAGGAATGATTTCCTTTTCGATCATGAAAAGGGCAAAATTGAACTAGTCAGCATCCATAGAAGATTATGCACGGGCAGTCGGCATCCTTAAAAATGTCCGTATCAGGGGTGCCGGTTGAATGGGAGAAGGCTATAGGTGCCGGTTTGTAAGAAAAACCGGTACCTATGAGCCCAAAAAAGGTGCCGGTTTTATTTACGAACCGGCACCTATCACATAGGTGCCGGTTCGTAATAAGAACCGGCACCTATGTTACGGCCAACATAGGTGCCGCTTTAACCTAATAAACCGGCACCTATCACATAGGTGCCGGTTCTTATTAAAAACCGGCACCTATGTGGTGGCTTCCTTCGGAAGGAAACTAAATAGGTGCCGGTTCATAACATTAACCGACACCTATATCCCCCAAGTCTATATATACCCCTTGTTCACTGCATTCTCATGATTTTGTGGCTTCTCTTCAGCTCATCCAAACGGGGGGAGGAGGTTTTGCCCAAAAATTTAAAAAATATCGAGAGGTCTATGTGTTTGCGTGCGTAAAGGTTAGTACGTGTTGATTCGATATGTAATTCGCACTAATATTTGTCAAGTTAATTTTTTTTTGCAATTTGTTTTGTTGAATGAGAAGCATGAGAAAGTATGATGACTTATTATTTTGGAGTAATTTAGAGATTAATCATCAATGAGTAATGTAACTGTTATTAACATATATCAGAATTTCAATAGATATAGAGAATGATATACGTATGTTAGTGGTTAATTTAAGAATTTTCGTAGGAGCGATGGATGAAGGAGGGATGAACATTCCGCAGCGCGGTACCTTGGAATATGCCAGGAGAGTAACCAACTTCGTGATCGCAGCCACGAGATCCAGATCATTGAACACGACGGAACACTTGCGTTGTCCATGCGCTGATTGCAGGAATGAGAGACAGTTTCCTGCAAAACAAGTTCATGAGCATCTCCTAACAAGGGGTTTTATGCCTAATTACACATGTCAGGACAATCATGGTGAAGATGAGAATCCGGATGTAATGGACGGAGGCAATGTGGAGTTGCCTGCTGACGGAGGTGGATATGATAGTGACGAATCAGATGGTTTAGATCAGATGTTACGCGACGGGGAGACAGCCCTCGACGATGACAGGCAATACGAGAAGTTCAAGGGCATGGTGGAGGACTCAAAAACCCCGCTTTATCCAGGATGCAATGAGCAGCACACCAAGTTACACGTCGTCCTCTCGTTGCTGCAGATGAAATCAACCAACGGTTGGAGTGACAAGAGTTTCACAGAGCTTCTACAGCTGATTGGAGACCTCCTTCCAGCGGGTCATGTGCTACCAGAAACAACATACCGAGCGAAGAAGGTTGTCTGCCCACTCGGACTGGAAGTGCAGAAAATTCACGCATGTCGAAATGACTGTATCCTATATCGAGGTGACTATGCAGACTTGGATACATGTCCAGTTTGCGGAGCACCGCGGTATAAGGGTGGAGTTAACGATGATGATGATGTTGATGATGACAGTGGTGGCCCAGTCCTGAAGAAGAGGAAAGTGCCCGTTAAAGTTGCGTGGTATTTTCCTATAATCTCTCGGATTGAACGCATGTATGCAAATAAAAAACATGCAAAGATGATGCGTTGGCACCACGAAGAGCGTAAGAAGGATGGAATGATAAGACACCCTGCCGATGGATCTCAATGGAGAAAGATAGATAGAAAGTATAAAAAGCATTTCGCGCAAGAGATTAGGAATATAAGGTTTGGGCTGAGCACGGACGGGATGAATCCATTCGGTGACATGAGCAGTCGACATAGCACGTGGCCAGTGGCACTTGTTATCTACAACCTTCCTTCATGGTTGTGCATGAAGCGTAAGTATATTATGATGCCACTTCTAATCCAAGGGCCCAAGCAACCTGGCAACGATATCGATGTCTACTTCAGGCCATTAGTGGATGATCTTAAGTTTCTATGGGACCGGGGTGTGCAGATGTGGGATGCGTACAAAAGAGAGTACTTCACCTTAAGGGCAATGTTGTTCGTTACCATCCAAGATTACCCTGCAGCTGGTAACACATCCGGGCAAACAGTGAAAGGTGGTTGTGCATGTGTGCAGTGCATGCGGGATACAGCGAGCAGGTGGCTGAAGTACTCCGGAAAGACTGTGTACATGCGCCATCGGAGGTTTCTTCCAGCCGGCCACCAGTACCGTAGCAATACAAGAGATTTTGATGGCACGGTGGAGGAGGGTACAGCTCCAACACATCGTACCGGCAGAGAGATTTTTGAAGAGGTACAAGATATTGAATGTATATTTGGTAAGGGGCAAGGCAATCGAGGCACAACGAGCAAGGGTGGTAAGAAACCTCTTTGGAAGAAGAAATCTATCTTTTGGGAACTACCATATTGGAAAGATTTGGATGTCCGTCACGCGATTGACGTGATGCATGTTGAGAAGAATGTGTGCGAGAGTTTGATGGGACTCCTGCTAAACATACCCGGCAAGACAAAGGACACGTTGAAAGCCCGGAGAGACCTCGCAGACATGAACATCAGGCCC